>CM074781.1:5808725-6021282 GCA_037355745.1 Pseudo-nitzschia multiseries | reverse complement strand
GGGGTGCTTCAAGCCCGGGAGGTCCCGGTATAGTACCTGATTTTGCATGTACAAGGTCGGACCGGGCTCCCCTCAAAAGGGGGTGCCGGGTGTGGCAAAGTGGACGCCTCCATCTGCTATGGTGGGGTCGGTGCCTGCAGCTCGGAGTGTATTCAGCAAGGGGGTGCAGGTAAGTACCAGGTTGAGTGTGTCGAGATAGGGGTAGATGATGTTCAAGGCTTGGATTGGACTAAGGCCCTTGCCTAGGAGTAGGGGCACCAATGCAAAGGGAATGAAGCAGGCCTTGTAAGGGGTGATGACCTCCATGTGCAGGTCATTGCATAGCACCATGGGGATCATGTGGGAGTGGTGAGCATGCTTTATGACGTCGAGGTGGCGGTCGAGGGACAGCACCAGGGTCTCGGGCGCCTGCTTGAGCTGGGCAGCATCCACTAGCACTAGCTCCCCCGCATTGCCTTCGATGTCATCCAGGTAGCCAAAGGCCTTGCCCTTGTTGGTACTTGGTGCTGTTAAGGGGCCTGGGTACTTCCTGAGGCCGTGCACAAGTTGGAGTCAAGCCCTCCCAAAGGTGTCGGTCAGGAATATTCCTAGGGCTCCCACAGTGTCTGGTTCGAAGTGGTCCAGGAGCCGGCCTAGGAGTATGGGTGTGGCTGTTTCCTCAGAAAAGTAGTCATAGATGGTTTGGTAGGCCAGGTCCCGGGCAGGTCCCACTCCAAGGGGGCTGGTGGTGGTCTGGTAATACTCAGTGTAGTTCAGCATGTTGTGGCTGAAATCAAAGCGGGAGCTGGATTGTAGATTGGAAGCTCGACGGATACAAGCCGACTGGACGCGTGGAGGTGCGGACTATTGGAGGAGTTGGTAGTATCTTAGGGAGAGTCTGCAAACTGATTGGAGGCATGGATTATGGAGAGTGACTGGAGGTGCGAGGAGGCGGTGCGGATCTGTGGGGACCAAATCGAGTCGACTGGACGCTTGTTGGAGGTGCGGACTATCGGAGAAGTCGGTATCTTAGGGAGAATCTGCAAACTGATTGTAGGCGCGGTTTATGGAGAGCGACTGGAGGTGCGAGGAGGTGCGGATCTGTGGGGACCAAATCGAGTCGACTGGACGCTTGTTGGAGGTGCGGACTATCGGAGAAGTCGGTATCTTAGGGAGAATCTGCTAACTGATTGGAGGCTATCAAGGCCGGGCCTGCTGTAGCGCGTTGGAATCGATCGACTGGAGGTGCCGCTGGTGACCAAATCAATGAGCGGACGCTTGGTGCGGTATCTTAATCAAGGCCGGGCCTGCTGTAAGGTGACAATAGGGAGCCGTTGATGTGTGAGTAGTATGGTTAAGAGACTGACTGCTGTACGGGTACACTAGGCAATACTAGGGGACCAGGACAGGTAGACTGCTGCTGTACGGGTATACTAGACCAGGCTAGGGGACCAGGACAGATAGGCTTGTCGTATGGGTACAATAGGATAACTATTGGACCAGGACGTGTTACCTATTTATTTACTTATTCTACTACTTATCGTTTAGGAGCAAAAAGAGTGAGCTGTGGGCTTGAATTCTGCTGGGGGAATCCTCTACAGGCTTGTTAGCGCTTAGCCTGTATTTGCAGGGATTGTTGGTGCTTGCAGAATTCGATGCTTGCAGAATTCGATGCTTGTTCTTATCGTGAGCTGCTTACAGTAAGATCCGTACCTACGGGGAATGTTCCAGGGATATGGTACGCACCGCTGTTGCTGATTGCTGATACAGTGAGATCTTTCTTGTAGTACGTGCGCTGTATACTCAAGGTTGTTCCCCGGTCTGTACTTCACTACCATTCCTCTCATCCGGTTTGCTACAGTAATTGCTGTTCGTGTGCTAGTGTCGTGTCCGGCTTACTGTATCGGTCATTTGATGGTATCGGTCATTTTACGAGGTTAAGTCTTTTGCTTCAATGGGCCATATGCTTGTTCGTAGAGTAGGTAGATAAATGAGGCCCATTTGGAATCGGTATTGATTTTCGTGATTGCAATAAGTAATTTCCTCACGGGAATTCCAATGTTTACTTATCGGTCAGATCTTTGGAGATGTCTTGTTTCTTACCGATTAACCTCTTTCATTTGTAGTCCTAAGTGATATCGTTTTTACCACCTAGGGATTTTCATGTAGTGGAGGTGCGCTTGATTCTAAGGCTCAATCATCGAAATATTTGTATCTCGTTTCGCACCTCGGTCGTCGCATTTTTCCTTGTCGGCTTTTCGATCGAATTTGATGCCGACAAAACGTCCGTATTTTTCGCCAACAACAAAGTTGTTCCTAATATGTATTATTTGATCAGTTGTGAGAAATGTATTCATGGCTTGGACCGGATACTTTTGGAGTCATTACCCAATGAGACAGCAGTTTGTGCCCTGGAATTCAACCCAAAATACCCTCATGTTTGCCATTTGGAGAGACAAACCACAACATTTCCATCATTCTGTTGGGCAAAGTTGTTCCTAATATGTATTTGATGAGTCATGATAAATGTATTCATGGCTTCTTGGACCGGATACTTTTGGAGTCAATACCCAATAAGGCAGTTTGTGCCCTGGAATTCAACCCAAAATACCCTCATGTTTGCCATTTGGAGAGACAAACCACAACATTTCCATCATTCTGTTGGGCAAATTTGTTCCTAATATGCCTTTGATGAGTCATGATAAATGCATTCATGGCTTGGACCGGGTACTTTCGGAGTCATTACCCAATGAGACAGTTTGTGCCCTGGAATTGCACCCAAAATACCCTCATGTTTGCCATTTGGAGAGTCAAACTACAACATTTCCAGGATTCTGTCGGGCAAATTTGTTCCCAATATGCATTTGATGAGTCATGATAAATGTATTCATGGCTTGGACAAGATACTTTTGCAGTCATTACCCAATAAGTTAGTTTGTGGCCTGGAATTGCACCCAAAATACCCTCATGTTTGCCATTTGGAGAGTCAATCTATTTTTTCTCTCGTCAATAACGCGTTTACACGTGTAGTCCGCTAGATATTCTTACTAGTGGTATTCAGTGATTTCAAGTATTAGTATTTAGATTTGTGAGTGTTTTCATGTAAGATGACTTCTGGGATCGAACCTCTATTGGTGCACTATTACTGTTAGCGATTCAGCGAGTCGGCTCGCTTATTTGCCTGTTAGTCGTACGTGTGTTATCTCATTCGTGTGTTTCTCCGAATGTCCGTACGTCTGTACGTTTGCTACCGGCGCTTTTCTAGAGTCCCCGTGTCTTCGTACTCGTACTGTTAAGTACTTGTAGAAGATACCTTAAGGGCCGGTCTTCTTATTTGCACCGCCACATACATCTCCTACATAAGGAGAATAGCTTTACTCCACCCATAAGCTTAGTGAGTAGATCTGCAATATTAGTTTCACCGGGTTCTTTTCCAATCCGGATAATCTTTCCTGCAATGCATTCGCGTGCCTTATGGTAAGCAATACTGTTGTGCTTCTTCTTACAAGGGCTTTCCGGGTGTGTTACATTCTTAACAACCGAGTCATTGTCACAATACATGTTGGTTGGTCCTTCTATAGGTATGCCCATCATTCTGAGCTTATACCGTAGGCCTTCTACCATTTCGATTGCGATCTTGAGTGCCACAATCTCTGAGCCAAACGTGGATGTTTCAACAGTTGTTTGTCTCTTAGAGAACCATAGGATTGGTGCCCTGTTAACAAAGATGATGATTCCCGTATGAGACCTCCTAGTAGCCTTGCAACCAGCATGGTCGGCGTCCACGAAACATGTGGTAGTTACGGAGTTTCCTCGTGGCCCGGGCATACCTGGAGGAATTAGTTCCCCCGCTTCTGGATAGAATTCGGCCCAGTCACATTCATGGAAAACTGATTCATCAAGTTCTGGGATGGAACAGTCAAACACCAACTTTGATTTGCTGTAACTCTTTAAGTATGCAAACAAATGAAACAATTGGTTTAGATGTCCTTCTCGTGCCTGTGCAAGATACCGGGACATAAGTGAGACAGGCATTACAATATCTAGCCTTCCAAGTTCGCATATCCAACGGAGTATACCTATTAAACCCTGGTAATAGTTTTGTTTCTCCAAACCAAGTTCCGGTGAGGCATCAATTTCGGGCCTATACCCAGTTGCCAATGGTGATTTTGCGGATTTTGGGAGTACCTTGAAGGCATATTGCCCCCTACTCAATTCCTCTTCAACAGACTTAACGGCTTTGGAGGTATACTTCGTTGAAGACATGGACCAGTACTCAGCCCCATCAACGGATGTGTTACCAATATCTGCCCCTAGATAGAAAGTGGGTGGTTCAACAGTTCCATCCTTCAGTTTGAACTGTCTTTCGATTGCATCCATTTGGAACTTTGGATCCATCCCACATACAAGGATGTCATCCACATATGCCACGCAGTATTCGTAATATGCTGAGCCTTCTTTCTTTACAGCCGGCCGCATATATACATCTGGATCCGCCTTGCAAGACTTGTATCCAAGTCCCCTTAAGTGTTCAGACAGATGAGATCAAAATGATGCGCCCGCTACTGGTAATCCATACAGAGCTCTTACAATTTTGCAGGGCCTTCCACATAACTCCGGTGAAAATCCTTGTTCCAGTGTAGCCACTGTGTAGTATTTTTCCTTAATTGGTGCGGTTAAGTATGCATTTTGGATGTCAGCGCTTAAGACCTCAAGGTCGTTAAGTGCAGCAACTAAGAAGAACATCCGAACCGAATCCCTGCTGGGCACGCTTGAGTATGTATACTCCTGTGATATTTCGGGCACTTTATGCCCATCGCCAACAAGTCGTGCCTTCCAAGTTAGGTCTATCTTCACGTCAAAGACCATGTGCATAGTGATTTTTGTATGTGCCACCGGTACTTTGTCCTCGTCATTGAACTCAAAAGCTATGAAATTATTCTTCATTTCTTTTGCAATAGCCCGGGCCCAATAGTCACTGCCGGACTCTTCATCTATCCTTCTTGCTTCAGCAATTGTTTTCGGTAGTCTAACCCCATACTTATGGGATTTGGTCCAATATTTGGTCTTGGCGCTGGAGATAATCCGGTCTTTCTTCCGAATTACCCGATAGGCCCACCACTTGAAGGCTGGCTCATCTATTATGCCTTGATCCTTGGCAAACAGAGCCGTTTCGACGGGGAAACTTTCCTTCATGTCACTTAACTTTGCCCAAGAAGAAGTTCCATCTTTCCAACTGACCAGGATTATCCACCCTTTGGTTGTCGGCTTCGTCCGAGTTTGTCCGGACTTAGTAGTGATAGTTGCCTGCTGTACCGTCAGAGCCTCTTTATCCTTTTCATAGTCAAGTAGCTCGTTCAGAAGACAGTACATGCGCCCCTCGTCGTCCACGGAGGAATAGAGATTCTCCGCGAGCACATTTGCTGTGTAGATCTCAATGGATCCGTCTGGCATAGAAACCTCGTAGGACCTTATATCTAGGAATGGATTGTTATTCTTTTCTCCGACTAGGATCCCACTCGCGTCTCTGTATCGGTTATTAACCGTACCGCGAATCCGTTGGTCCCCTATCTGCAGTAACACTTGGCTTCCAAGGTACTCGTCAAGATTGTCAGTTAAATTGTCGATGTCCGGGGAAGACCCCTCTGGCTCAGCCATAAGTACCTCGTCCTCACCCTCATATTTGCCATCAAATAGGCCCAAGGGTGGTTCCCCTAACTCGTTTTCCAGGTAAGTATCCGAGGGCTTCGCCTCATCGCCGATCCTTTCATTAAGTAGCTTGTTGTGTTCCTCTAACTGCAGGATAGTGTCTGGGTGCTTCCATTCCACTTCAGATATAGGCCGTGTGCCGTTTGTTATGTGTACTTTTCCAGTCTTATATAATACATAGTGACAATTGCCACCTCCATAAGTATCTCCACATGGGCCCAGCCATTGTCTGTATTTCTCCGACTTATCCTGTAGGTCGTACCACCGGATGAAGTCATACCAATCGTGTATCATGTATGGGGTTATATCCGGAGTATATCCATGGACTAACTCAAATCCTGTTCTTCCCATAGCGGATGGGTCCCCAGATGCGGTGTTACTTAACCTTCCGGCCGCCAACATTCCACAAAAGGCCCAGCACCTCCTTGGGCTTCCTTTCTTAGAAGTCATCAATCTGATTGATCTCCTTAGGTCCCCTGCACTGTGTTCTGCCGTATTCTGCCACCAACAATGGGGCTGTATGTAGGTTTTGCGAATGCGATACTCCGATCGAAGCCTAGTCCATCCAGTGCTGTGTGTCTCATGATCTCCTTGGGCCTTTGCCCCATCGGTGACAAGATGTTCCGGTATTCCTACCTCATTTATGAAGCAATATAGTCCGTCGTGACACCGTTTCTCCCCTCTTACTGGATAGAATGCCACATATCCTTTCCCATTGGTAAAGATCTGTGCGTCAGTATCGTTTCTAATGATACTCGGTACTTTGAACTTCATAGTATCAGCAAACCATCGACCCTTAAGTACTTTCCTGTTTCTCCATTTTTGGGTCTTCAGCCTTCGGGTGATTGGTTGCGTAAGGTTTCTTATGCCTTCCTGGGTAGTGACCTTAATCGTTTCTTCAGCCCTCTTTACACTGATGTTCCACATCTATGCAATGGCTTCTGAGTCATATCTGTCCACTTTCTCCGGAATCCTTATCAGAGGTCCCCATTGTCCGCGTCGGATAAATGACCTCTTCTCTAGGGAAGTTTCCTTATCTATCACATCTTGCTGGCGTCGGAGTAATTTTCTTTCTTTTGTCCGAGCTTTTGCTTCCTTTTGGATGGCAAGCTCTTCCTCTATTAGTGAAATTGAAGTTTTGGTTGAAGTAGCTGAAATTTGGAGTATCTCCGAGCTTTCTATGTCCCCGGTACTTTTAACAAAAGCTGAGTGTAACCGGTCGCCAATCTCTTGTTGAGTATACCCCGGCCGTTGAGTACGGGTTGTACAGATTTTTTGTAGGTATCTGAGACAATAATTCTTGTGTTTTACATTGATGTGTATAGGGTTGTCTGTGGATCGTATCCATGACTTAGTTGTCCCAGTCGGTCCTCCCCCTGAGAGGGCAGCCACTACTCGTGGGAACAACGCGTTTGCTGCTTCTTCATCTTCTCTGAAGTGGGGGGCGTATGGGTCCCAAGTATGAGTGTCGGTTGCAAGGACCTGATCACATGTATCAATTTCCCGGCGTGCCGGCTTCCGTGTGTCAAAGTATGACAGAACGCCATCAACTAACAATGGTATTGCCAATTCGAAGCCGTCGGCCCGAAAGATAAGACTGTGACTGGAAGAACTGCAGTATTTTCTTGGTATGTCTTCGACCACATTCAAATTGCATTCTCTGATTTGGTTCGGGCATATCAGACTGTGCTGCAGTGATTCTCCGAAATAGAGGGTCTGTCCGAATACCAATATGTATGTGATACCGTCCGTTGAGTCTGTCCAAGCAGTAGCACAACGGGCAATAGGAACATCTTTCATTGGTGAGTAAACATCTGAAAATGGAGCAACATCAGCAAATGTCATGATAGAATCCAGTGGATCGAGTAATACCATGTTAGATCCAGCTGCAGTCGTGTCTGCATGGCTATCCAGCTTGCATCGGCCTGGCTTAACACTGGATGACTGGGTCATCTCTTTGAGATGGACTATCGGCCGGCCTACCCGAGGTTCTATCTTAAGGCCCCGGCCGGCGAATCAATTTCCATTCCCGTTTCCAATATGGCTGTGACAGCCAAACTGGTTTCCAGCTGAACTGGGGTTATTGGGAGGGTTTGCAGCTGTGGTTGCTGCTACTTTCGATTGTTGGTTGCCCCCGCTATTGCTTGCATTCCTTGCTTGTTTTAGCGCTCGGACTCTTTGTTGCTGCTCTTGGGACATGCTTAACCATACTTCTTGTGGATAGAACTTGCATTCAACGGGCCCTTTATAGGTCCCTGGTTGTGCTTTTGAGCCACCACTATTGTTGTTGTTGTTGTTGTTGCCTTGTGGCTTGTTGGAAGAGAAGTTGCCGCGTTTGTTGTCACCTTTCCTCTTTTTGTTGTTAGTGAAGGCTGACACATTCCTACCCCTCTTTTGCGGTTGATTCTGGAGTTTCTTCACTCCGAGCATCCGAGTAAGATACGCTGAAGCTTTCTCAAAATTCGCGTAATAGTCCGACTCTTCTGTTATTACATTTGGGATGGATTGCTCGAGTCGTACATCCTGTAGGGATCGTACGAAGTCATACACAAACTGGTCCTCAGGTGGGAATGCCCCGTATCTTATCAAGGTTTGCTTTGCATCATGCCATAGCCTCTTGTGCCTGTCAAAATTGTAGTGTTTGGAATCCCCTGTGTATACCAATTCCCGGATAAACTGCCTTTTTGCTTCCACAATTAGCTTTACGTTGGTTGCTTCATATGCCTGAGAGTAGAGGGCCAAGTATGCCTTTCGGCCGTCACCCCCTACCCCGTTTTTGGTCCCAAAGCTTTGTATATAGGATCAACCGGGTCCAGATCCTACCAACTTAAACAATATCCCCCAGAGAGTATTGTTGCCTTTAGACCAATGAGAGTTGGCGTGAATCGTGCATCTTATTGCATACTCAGTCCAGTCAGGATACGCGTTGTCTGGGCCCGAGCCGACCGTTCCACACCTGTCGGTTTCTCCGACTGCAGATTGTTGTCTTATCGTGTAAAGTAGGGATGTCTTGGTGACACCCCTCTTATGCCGTAGGTATTCACGTAAGTTCTCATCAAATTCCCTGAACTTTGACATCGTAGTCAGTTTGTCGGGTAGTGTTAGATCCTTAACGGCCGTATTTTCATCGTCCTCCTTTGTAGATCTCAAACGTTCCCTTGTATCCATCTCGGCCGTTGGGTCCTTGATCCAGTCCACTTCGGTGGCCGTTGCGCCTATCATAGGCTGGAATTTAATCCAAGCCACGAACAGCTTCAGTCGATCGCGAAATGCCCTTCCAATAAAGACTTCCTGTGGATCCGGGCATAGATGGTGTTTTGCCTTGGTTAGCGACCCTAGAGTGGACTTGATCCCTTCTGAATCAAGATCTGCGATGGCCTTCATGTTAGAATATCCATGTCTGAATATTTCATTTGCCATAGGCCTGTTGACTCCGAAGGACTCGAGGATCTTCCTGAAACAAACCTCGGCTGAGGTCAGCGCCCTTTCTCCTTCGTAGCCAGGGATGCCATGATTGGCCTCTGCCCTTTCTTTGGCTTCTCTTGCTGTCGTTGATAGAGATATGTCCCTGCTTGATAGTCTTGCAACCAAAGTCACCGTGAGTTACTCAAGCTGTTCCGGGTCCAACCTTGTTGTTACCGATGGAGGTAGTAGGCCCATCAAGTTGCCCGCCACCTCTGTTGCCGCCGCGTCCGCTGCTTCTGCTTGTGCTGTTGCTGCTGCCGCGGTTGCAGCTAGTTGAGCTCTGGTTGGTGGCGCCATGGTGTGTTGTTTTGGAGTATGTTGTAGGAATTAGTCTTGTAATAAGGTGTTTGTTAGCTTTTGCTTTCATGAGGAAGCTGTGATTGTGATTTTCTGAGTTCTGAAGCAACTTGTGGAGTATTTTTCTTTCCACGTGCTTTTGCTAGTAAACAGGTTCATATCCACGGTATGAGGATTGATTCCTATCTGAACCCCAATTTTTTCAGTTCCTCTATACTTAAGCTCAACAGTTGTTTCCCTTTTTCCGAAACGGTATTGAATATTCGTTCGTCTCTTATTAAATATTTGGTTCAGCATTTTTTCGTCATTTCTATTTTTTGTGTATATGTTTATCCAATACTGGGTATGTATATTACCTCGGCTGGTTTTGTTATCATATCATTTGTATACGAGTGAGTATACTTGGGCTCTTTTCTGTAGGAATTGAATTTGATTCCCATTTGTTTTGTTTTTGAGGTCACATTCCCGAGGTCGCGTGCCTCTCGTTATTAACGGTTCTTTTGTAGCCGTTATGCGATTCATAGTACTGAACACACGTACATCGCGTTATTCCAGCCGTTATTTTTCCGTTATATTTTTGACACATCTTTTTGCTGTTCCCATCGTTGGGGACTCCATCGTCGGGGACCTCTTGCAAGTGTCTATTTTGGTGGATAACAAGCTTTTGGTGTTCTTTTCTCCCCTACAAACCTCAGTAGAAGCCACGGGTATTAGCCTGGTGTGCTCTGCTGCGCTAGTGTTGTTAATCTTCTAAGCGCCTGAGTCTCTTCTGTTGGGGAGGGTCTTTAACGTCCAGCCTTTTGGCTTCAGACGGCGATTAACCGGTGATCAGTCGGCAATCAGCTTTCATTTTGTTACCCAGACTCTATGAGTCCATTTGGGTCTGATAAACTCTATTTTTTCTCTCGTCACTAACGCGTTTACACGTGTAGTCCGCTAGATATTCTTACTAGCAGTAATCAGTGATTTCAAGTATTAGTATTTAGATTTGTGAGCAATTACGTGTAATATGACCTCTGAGATCGAACCTCTATCGGTGCTCTATTACTGTTAGCGATTCGGCGAGTTGGCTCGCTTATTTGCCTGTTAGTCATACGTGTGTGTTATCTCAGGACGACAATTGATAGTTCTCTGATTCGATTGCGAAAACACAACAGCATACATGTCCGACATCCCCATTGCCGGTCGAACACGTAGCAGGTCCACAGGATTCCAAACACTCCAACCCGGAAGTGCTGCAACCACGTCCCTCCTGCCCACAACCGACATGGCACCCGATCAACAGAATAATCCAACCCAAGATGATGAAGAGGACACATCTATCACAGACCTTTTTCCATCATTTGATCAAGCGCTAGCCACTTTCTTGCACGACTCCTTGGATGTCCCAAAGGAATCCCGCAGCACCTTGTGTGAGGCGCTCATTGCTAGCCAGTACAAAACATGGTTGGATTTCCTATACATCGAGAACATTGGTGATCTAGCATACCTTGAGAGGGGAACAAGAACACCACTCTCCCGACATGTACAGCTGAACCTATAAAGAGTCATCGATTTTGGACAACATCTTACCTCACAAGGATTAGACTGGGAAGATCGAAACCACTACACCAAGGACGCCTTCAAGGGTTACTGCAGAGGAATTGTCAAGGCCAGACGAGAATCTGCGGCTGATGTTGGAACAGTGGCCCACAACAGCACATCCCAACGGCAACAAGAAAGATCCTACAAACCCATCGAACAGCTGAGATATGAATCATGGACTAAGAAATCAAGGGATGAAACCACATTTCCAACCCTGCAAAATGATGCAACGTTTGAGCGTTGGCTTGTCAAATTCAAAGCAAAGTTGGAAACATCTGACATAGATACTCATACCTTCCTTGATCCGAGCTGGCCTGATGTACCACTCGTCGGGTACGAGAAGGCCCTTCATGACAAGCAGTGTGCGTTCTTCTGGACTCTTGTCCTACATGCCCTCCAGAGTGACCTTTCCTACTCCTGCGTGCTCAGCCATACCAGCTCAAGAGATGGCAGACAGGCCTTCTTTGACTTTATTGCATTACATGACAGGTCCAAATCCAAAGTATATGATACCTCCATTGTGATGCAGCACCTACTGGACATTGACTTGAGGACATGGAAGGACACCAAAGTCAAGTTCATCACCCAGTGGTTTGCTCAGCTAGAACATCTCAACACACTACGCGATCCACAAAGGCCACTTGATTTTGATACTGTCAAAACACACCTCTGCAAGGCCTGTAGTAGCAGCTTCCAACTCAGCGAACAATTCTGCAAAGTTGATGATCCCCCTGCAGCACAGGATATGATCAAGTTCAGACAGCATGAAGCCGTCGCTATCAGTGAATTGAAAAATACCCTCCTCCTTGAAGCCACCAGACTGGATTCCCAAGCTTCACTGCCCCAACCTCGAAGTCGGACGTCTGTCAAGGCCAATACTCATGATTTATCTTCTATGACGCAGTCCACATATTCTGCTATCACTGATGACTCGGCCTCATATTTACCTCCTATTGATTTTGATGGTGACTACCAGGACTACGCTGTTTACAAGGCTGGAAGAACACCGGACCCAACCACAAGACTACCATCTGCCGTTTGGAAAACTCTCTCTAAGCAAGGTATGAAGCATTGGCTTGGCTTCACAGCTGATGACAAGAAGCGACTAGTTGCCTGCCTCCGGTCTGAGCTCCTTGATGCTGCATTACCACCGGATCCCAATTCTAGCAAGCCGATCACACGTCAGGCTTACGAACACCATACTGACGAGCAGGTCCCCTCACCTGATGATGAGCAGGTCCTCTCACCTGCTGAGGAAAGCTCAGCCAGATCTGCGTTCCATGCATCCCTTGGTGTATACAAGGCATCTTCTCAATCCGATAACAGGCCTCTCAAGTCTTCTGTTTCTCCCGCACATCCAGCTCGTTTCCTTGCAGATAATCCTGATATACTTTACAAGAAAGAAGGCAATGTCTATGTACCTGTTGAACAGACTTCACGGTCTGTCAAATTCCACCATTGGGCATCACTGGACTGTGAATCTCTTGTTTCACCAGCAAACCCCGTCGCTACTTACCACTCTAGCAAAACTACTGTCTCCACACCCGGTTATGCTATGGTTGACAGAGGGGCAAATGGATGTATCATAGGAAATGATGCATGCCTCATCTCTAAGGATATTCACCCAAGATATGTCAATGTAACTGGTATCAACAATCACCAAATCCAGAACATCCCTATTGCAACATGTGGCGCCTACTCTGTTTCCAACAGGGGACCGGTCATTATCATCTTTCATGAGTGTGCCTACACCGGACAACATCCATCTATCTTGTCTTCTCCTCAGATGGAAGCATATCACTCAATCGTGGATGATACCTATATCAAGACAGGTGGAACCCAAGTCATTACCACTACTGATGGCCATGTCTTTCCACTCAGTATATGCCATGGCTTACCTTATCTTGCCATGCGCAAGTATACCAGTGAGGAATTTGCTCATCTCCCTCATGTTGTCATGACAAGTGATCAGCATTGGAACCCATCTATGCTAGATAGCGCATATACCCCCCAGGATGATACCTTCATTCAGAAATACCCGCCTCTTGCCGCATTGCTTCCATATCAAGATTATGATGAATTTGGAACACTCAGGGATATCAACATTGGCACATCTTCTACCATCACCTCATTCCTGTCCAACCGTTCCACTCCAGCCCTCCAGGCATTGGATGCTTCTGATACCTCCTTTTGGCTCAGCCCCACTGATTATATCCACCAAGAAATCCTCTGTAGGTGCTCTAATCAGTCTCCTTCCATCTCCATCACTGCTGCAGCCCATGTTCAATCACCCACTGATACAGACTACCTGTCGCTGAAGCCCTTCCTTGGATGGATCTCCCTTGATCGTATCAAGGCTACCTTCCGCAATTCCACACAGTATGGCTTGCTCTCCGTCAGTCCAGATGGCAACATATTCAAAAGGTTCCAATCACCGCAGCCTGCCATGAATGTCCGCCCTTTCAATGATGATGTCCTCTCTGATGTTGTATATTCAGATACCCCTGCCATCAATGGTGGCTCCAAAATTGCTCAAGTTTTCTTTGGCCGGAAATCTCATATCATTCATGTCGAAGAAATGAGAACTACTGCTGATTTTCTCCCTTGCCTACAAAATTTTGTTCGACAATGGGGTAGACCACTCAGATTGCTCTGCGATCATGGGTCCTATCAGTCCAGCAAGTCTGTCCTTGATTATCTCAAGATGATGTGGATTGGTTTATGGCAAAGTGAACCATATCACCAGCATCAAAACCTATTCGAACGTCGCTCCAGACTTTTAAACGCATTGTCAACCGGACAATGGATCGCACAGGCACCCCACCTCATCTCTGGCTCTTGTGTATGACTTACATTGGTTGTCTCATGAACCATTTGTCTGATCCCACTCTCTCAGACAAACAGCCCTTCTACATTGCCACTGGTATCATCGGTGACATCAGCCCCTACCTCAGTTTCTTTTGGTTTGAGCCTGTCTATTACAAAACTCCTGACACACAGTTTGGCTCTCAGACCACGGAATGCCTTGGCCATTTTGTTGGCATTGCCGAACATGTTGGCAATAGTTTATGTTTTACCATCTGGGATCCCATCACCAATAAACTCCTTGATCGCTCTGGTGTCCGCACTGCCTTTACCCCTGAGCATCGCAACAAGCGTGCTGGCTTGTTCACTGATGATGGCTTTCTTGCATGGCGCAGGGCCAAAGATGCTTCTCGCACTCCTAAGTCTTCTGGTGATAGTCCCTCCTTTTGCCCTCCTACACCACCCAGTTCGGTCCCAGAATCACCTCCTCTGCGCATCACACAGCCATCCTTGCCTACCTTTCTTTATTCCAAGGTTCCTAATACCCGAAGCTATGTACCTTCTCCACTCCCTAACAACTATGGGGAGATTCTTAATGGCCCTCCAACCCCTCACATCTTCAGCAAAACCCCTGACGGCGTCCCTGCTACTGAAGATGATTTTGGTCCCCCTGAGTTAGCATATTTTGATGTTAGTGAAGCAGCACCTCCATCCACCAATCCTGCTACCCCTTCTGTAGGCCCATCTGAGGTAGTTGTTACTGATGAAGAAGGCAATGCCCAATTTGACGCTGATGGCAAACCTATCACCATCCCTGCTATCCCTGTTGATGACTTGCAAGGTCGATCCTTTCTAATGGCCCTCCCTGATGGCACACAGAAAAGAATGACAGTTGTTGACGTTGAAAACAGCCTTGAGCAAAACAAGGACTTCATCAAGTTCAAGTGCAAGCATACAGATGATGAACTCGAAGATATCATTGCCTACAATGATGTCATGAATTATATACACAGGGATGTCACTCAAGAAGACGGCAAACTTTGGTCTTTTCGACGCATACTTGGCCATCAAGGTCCCCTTGACAACAAGCATCCCCAGTACAAAGGTTCCAAATACAACCTATGGATTGAATGGGAAAATATGGAACGGACCTACAAACCCCTATCCAATGTAGCTACAGATGACCCAGTCACTGTAGCCAAATATGCCAAAGACAACAACATGCTTGATAAACCTGGTTGGAAACATCTCAAACGCATTGTTTCATTGCTCGAAGAACCAAGAAGCTAGACAGGCTAATCCACCAAGCCAAGCTTCGATCCTTCCACACTGCTCCTCAGTACCAGTATGGATTCAAGGTACCTCGCAACCATGAAGAAGCCATCCAGTTTGATACAGCTAATGGTAACACCAAGTGGCAAGATGCCATAGCCCTCGAAATGTCACAGCTTCAGGAATATGACACCTTTATTGACAAAGGTATCTACAAGGCTAGCAATATACCAACTGATTTCCAACAGATCAAGGTTCACATGATTAATGCAGTCAAGCATGATGGCCGACACAAAGCCCGGCTAGTTGCAAATGGCAATCTCACTGCAGCTCCTATTCACAGTGTATATGCAGGCGTTGTTTCTCTTTGCGGTCTGCGCATGTGCCTATTCCTTGCTGAACTGAATAGCTTAGAAGCATGGGGAACCGACATTGGTAATGCATACCTCGAAGCTGTTACCTGCGAGAAAGTATGCATCAAGGCTGGCGCTGAATTTGGATCATTAGAAGGACACCTCCTATTGATTTACAAGGCTCTATATGGACTTCGATCATCTGCCAAGTGTTTTGGTGATCTACTTGCTGCCTACCTCGTTGAACTAGGTTTTGAAAGATCCAGGGCAGAGCCTGAAATCTTTATCAAGCCTGGCAACAACAAACATGGGGAGCCAGTATACGAGCTGATATGCACATATGTTGACGACCTTTGCTTATGTATGGCCAATCCTTAAACCTTTCTGGTAATCCTGCAGTCTGAACCTTATAATTTCGAATTAAAGGGTTCTGGCCCAATGAACTTTCATTTGGGATGTGGCTTCGAAAGAGATGAACATGGTGTGCTCTGCATGAACCCCATCAAGTTCATCGAGAAAATGGAGGCCTCATATGAACAAATGTTTGGCTGTAAACCCACCACCAGGTTCCATTCACCCCTTGCTGAGAATGACCACCCAGAGCTAGACTCATCATCATTCCTAAGTGATACTGACATCCAAAAGAATCAAAGCATGATTGGCTCACTTCAGTGGGTCATTGTCATTGGACGTTTTGACGTGCAAACTGCTGTTATGACGTTATCAAGCTTTCAAGTGCAACCTAGGGAAGGCCATCTCAATAGAGCCAAACGAATCTATGGATATATTTCCAAGTTTCGTCATTTCAAAATCAGATTCAGAGTGGGCATACCAGATTTTGTACTCACTGAAGGCACCAGTACAGACTGGTCCAATACCGTATATGGGGAGCACTCTGAAGACCTACCAAGCGATGCCCCTCAACCCCTGGGGAAGGTAGTTGTATTGTCTCATTTCTATGATGCAAACTTAATGCATGACATCGTCCTAAGTGGTAAAGCTGTCACTGGTATCCTGCACTTTGCAAACAAGACCCCCATCATGTGGTTCTCCAAGAAGCAAGCAACATCTGAAACAGCCACCTTTGGCGCTGAGTTTGTATCTGCTAGAACCTGCATTGAGCAAATTGTTGACATTCGACAGTCATTCAGGTATCTTGGTACTAGAGTACACGACACATCCTACACGTGGGGAGACAATGAAAAGATGATCCAAACCTCTACATTCCCATATGCGAGGCTCCACAAGAGGCATCACATTCTCTCATATCACTATGTTAGAAGCATGATCGCAAGAGGTTTCATCCTCATGCAACATCTTGCAGGCAAGGATAACTGTGCCGACATCCTCACCAAGCATTGGGGACACTCAGTAGTGTATCCTTTACTCAAGCCCATCTTTCACTACTGTGGAAACACCGGTGATTTGTTGCAGGATGACTGCACCAGATACTAGAGGATGCTTTCATGTGGACACATGGGGAGTATTAAATTCCTTTTGTGTCTAGGTTGGTAGAGGTACGAGATCGAAAATAATGAGACCTCGAAAATTACCGGGCTCATTCTTACGATCGAGTTCGATACTTAAACTGGAAGAGAAGAATCGATCGTCACTCCACAGGATCGATCGTCACTCCAATTTGATACTTAGTACTCAAAGAAAGTATGCACACTAGAGGTTCGCACATGCAATCTCTTGTTAAGTGTGCTGTTTTCAAGAAAAGACAGCAGAGGTTCGAAGCGCTGCTCACGAACTTGTTTATCTGCTGAAATACGTGTTGTATTAGCGGCAACACGATATTTTCTCGTAACGCGGTATTTTACCGTATATTTGTAACAAAGTGCTGTATTATCGGCAGCACGCTTTAAAGTGCTATCTTGCTCTCCAGCAAGCTGAAGCGCATACTTTTAGATTATTTGATTATTCAACCTTAAACCTTGCACCGGACGCCCCTTTTGCGTCCTACTGTAGAACTACAAGCTTAAGATCTAACTGGTTGCGTCGGTTGCCGATAGTCAGAATAGATCTGGTTGGATTAGCATCCAATCGTAGTGGATATCAGAGAAATATTAGAACACGACAGACCGGCACCTCAACCGGCCTGCAGCTACAGCTTCTGTTGCTCTTCTTTGCCTTTGGATTGAATCAGCTCAACAGCCAGTTTCAAAAGGAAATTAACAGTTAGTCGTACGTGTGTTATCTCATTCGTGTGTTTCTCTGAATGTCCGTACGTCTGTACGTTTGCTACCGGCGCTTTTCTAGATCAAACCACAACATTTCCAGCATTCTGTGGGGCAAATTTGTTCCCAATATGCATTTGATGAGTCATGATAAATGTATTCATGGCTTGGACCGGATACTTTTGGAGTCATTACCCAATAAGACAGTTTGTGCCATGGAATTGCACCCAAAATACCCTCATGTTTGCCATTTGGAGAGTCAAACCACAACATTTCCATCATTCTGTGGGGCAAATTTATTCCCACTATGCATTTGATGAGTCATGATAAATGTATTCATGGCTTGGACCGGATACTTTTGGAGTCATTACCCAACAAGTCAGTTTGTGCCCTGGATTTTATTAAATTCCTTTCGTGTCTAGGTTGGTAGAGGTACGAGATCGAAAATAATGAGACCTCAAACTTACCGGGCTCATTCTTACGATCGAGTTCAATACTTAAACTGGAAGAGAAGAATCAATCGTCACTCTGATTTGATACTTAGTACTCAAAGAAAGTATGCACACTAGAGGTTCGCACATGCAACCTCTTGTTAAGTGTGCTGTTTTCAAGAAAAGACAGCAGAGGTTCGAAGTGCTGCTCACGAACTTGTTTATCTGCTGAAATACGTGTTGTATTAGCGGCAACACGATATTCATCGTAATACGGTAATTTACCGTACAAATACACGTAAATTCACGTGCTGTATTAGCGGCAGCACCGACCTTTAAAAGAGATACTTGCTCTCCAGCAAGAAACATCTCTTCATCTTATACTTTTAGATTATTTGATTATTCAACCTTAAACCTTGCACCGGACGTTCTTGCGTCCTACTGTAGAACTACAAGCCCAAGATCTAACTGATTGCGTCGGTTGCCGATAGTCAGAATAGATCTGGTTGGATTAGCATTCAACCGTAGTGGATATCAGAGAAATATTAGACCACAACAGACCGGCACCTCAACCGGCCTGCAGCTACAGCTCCTGTTGTTCTTCTTTGCCTTTGGATTGAATCAGCTCAACAGCCAGTTTCAAAAGGAAATTAACAGATTAACAGTCGCAAGCTTGTTGAAGCTTGCAAAAGAAGAAGACGACGACAGTAGAAGAACTCGACGCCGACGACGACAGTAGAAGAACTCGACGCCGACTGCAATTACCAATTGATAATTGCCTTATCCCATACACAACAACGTCATTTACGTTCGAGAGGCGAAACAATTGAGAGCCAACGCCAACCAACGACGTTACGAATTAATCGATTTTTTTTTTTCGTAATTGAATCTTCGTTGTTTTCCAACACATCTCTATTGCCAACACAGCGATACAAGAAACAATCCATCTGCGGATCATCGAACGACCAACTACGGACGACGATTGGTAGTTCTCTGATTTGCAACAACGTACATGTCTAACGTCCCCATTGCCGGTCGAACCCGTAGCAGGTCCGCAGGATTCCAAACACTCCAACCCGGAAGTGCTGCAATCACATCCCTCCTGCCCACAACTGACATGGCACCCGATCAACGGAATAATCCAACCCAAGATGATGAGGAGGACACGTCTATCACAGACCTTTTCCCATCATTTGATCAAGCGCTAGCCACTTTCTTGCACGACTCCTTGGACGTCTCAAAGGAGTCCCGCAGCACCTTGTGTGAGGCGCTCATTGATAGTCAGTACAAAACATGGTTGGATTTCCTATACATCGAGAACATTGGTGATCTAGCATACCTTGAGAGGGGAACAAGAACACCACTCTCCCGACATGTACAGCTGAACCTACAACGAGTCATCGATTTTGGACAACATCTTACCTCACAAGGATTAGACTGGGAAGATCGAACCCACTACTCCAAAGATGCCTTCAAGGGTTACTGCAGAGGAATTGTCAAGGCCAGAAGAGAATCTGCGGCTGATGTTGGAACAGTGGCCCACGTCGGCGCATCCCAACGACAACAAGAAAGATCCTCCAAACCCATCGAACAGCTGAGATATGAATCATGGACTAAGAAAGCAAGGGATGAAACCACATTTCCTACCCTTCAAAATGATGCAACGTTCGAGCGATGGCTTGTCAAATTCAAGGCCAAGCTGGAAACATCTGACATAGACACTCGCACCTTCCTTGATCCTAGTTGGCCTGATGTACCACTCATCGGGTATGAGAAGGCCCTCCATGACAAGCAGTGTGCATTCTTCTGGACTCTTGTTCTACATGCTCTCCAGAGTGACCTCTCCTACTCCTGTGTGCTCAGCCATACCACCTCGAGAGACGGCAGACAAGCTTTCTTTGACTTCGTTGCACTGCATGACAGGTCCAAATCCAAAGTATATGATACCTCCATTGTGATGCAGCATCTATTGGACATTGACTTAAGGGTATGGAAGGACACCAAAGTCAAGTTTATCACCCAGTGGTTTGCCCAGCTAGAACACCTCAACACGCTACGAGATCCGCAACGGCCACTTGATTTTGACACTGTCAAAACACATCTCTGCAAGGCCTGTAGTAGCAGCTTCCAGCTCAGCGAACAATTCTGCAAAGTTGAGGATCCCCCTGCAGCCCAGGATATGATTAAGTTCAGACAGCATGAAGCTGTCGCCATCAGCGAATTGAAAAATATCCTCCTCCTTGAAGCCACCAGACTGGATTCCCAAGCTTCCCTGTCCCAACCTCGAAGTCGGATGTCAGTCAAAGCCAACACCCATGATTTCTCTTCTGTGACGCAGTCCACATATTCTGGCATAACTGATGACTCGACATCATATTTACCTCCTATTGATTTTGATGGCGACTATCAGGACTACGCTGTTTACAAGGCTGGCAGGACCCCAGACCCAACCACAAGACTACCATCTGCAGTTTGGAAAACTCTCTCAAAACAAGGTATGAAGCATTGGCTTGGTTTTACCGCTGATGACAAGAAGCGACTAGTTGCTTGCCTCCGGCCTGAGCTCCTTGATGCTGCATTACCACCGGACCCCAATTCCAGCAAGCCTATCACACGTCGGGCTTATGAGCATCATACTGATGAACAGGACCCCTCACCCACTACTGAGCAAGTCCTCTCGCCTGCTGACGAGAGCTCCGCCAGATCTGCATTCCATGCATCACTTGGTGTATACAAATCATCTTCCCAATCAGACACCAGGCCTCTCAGGTCTTCTGTTTCTCCTGCACACCCAGCCCGATTCCTTGCAGACAACCCTAATATACTTTACAAGAAAGAAGGCAATGTCTATATCCCTGTTGAACAAACCTCTAGATCAGTGAACTTTCACTATTGGGCACCGATGGAATGTGAATCTCCTGTTTCATCAACAAACCCCATCACTACTTATCACTCAAGCAAAACGGCTGTATCCACACCTGGTTCTGCTATGGTTGACAGAGGTGCAAATGGATGTATCATCGGAAATGACGCGTGTCTCATCTCCAAAGATATTCCCCCAAGATATGTCAACGTCACCGGTATAAACAATCACCAAATCCAGAACATCCCTATTGCAACATGCGGCGCCTACTCTGTCTCCAACAGAGGTCCTGTCATTATCATCTTTCATGAGAGTGCATACACCGGCCAACACCCATCTATCCTGTCTTCCCCCCAGATGGAAGCCTACCACTCAATCGTGGATGATTCCTCTATCAAGACAGGCGGCTCCCAAGTCATTACCACTACTGATGGTCATGTCTTTCCACTCAGCATATGTCATGGCTTACCTTATCTTGCTATGCGCAAGTATACCAGTGCAGAATTCGATAGTCTTCCCCACGTCATAATGACAAGTGATCAGCATTGGAACCCATCTGTACTGGATAACGCGTATACCCCACAGCATGATACATTCATTCAGAAATACCCGCCTGTTTCCACATCACTTCCATATCAAGCTTATGATGAATTTGGCGCGCTTCGGGATATCAACATTGGCACCTCCTCCACCGTCCTGTTGTTCTTCTTTGCCTTTGGATTGAATCAGCTCAACAGCCAGTTTCAAAAGGAAATTAACAGATTTACACCCAAAATAGTCTCTTTTGTGCCATTTGGATACTGCTGTAGATTTGTACGCAAATTTGGTACTAGCAATTATCTAGTACAAAAATGTGTAGAAAGCTGCTGTCGTAGAATGCCACGCAAATTTGTTACCAGAAATTATCTAGTACAAAAATGGTGTAGAAAGCTACAGCCGTAGGATGCTACACAAATACGTTACCAGAAATTATCTAGTACAAAACTTGTGTAGAAAGCTACTGTCGTAGAAAGCTATGCAAGTTCAGTACCAGAAATTATCTAGTACAAAAATGTGTAGAAAGCTACTGTCGTAGAAAGCGACGCAAGTTCAATACCAGAAATTATCTAGTTCGAAAATGGTGTAGAAAGCTACTGTCGGTATGTACTACCAGCACTGGTACATGAAAGATCTCACTTTATCACAAGTTGAAAACGTTAACTAAAAAATAAGGGCTATATCGAGCGCGTCACGCGCTTATTCTTTGTTATTCTATATTCAAAACGCGCGCAACGCGCGATTTATTTACTTAACCTTCTTATTTTTAATTAAGAAAATCAAATTATTCTTCATTGTTCCATATTTACTGCATTAGATCTCACAGGTTAAGTATCGATTTTTTTCGAAGACACACACACACACACACACATACACACACAGCGAAAAGTAATTCTACCTCGCGACAAAAAAATCTCTCACAGTTTACCGTACTTGTACGATAAAGCACTCCGTCTGAGAACGCGGGATCCCACTGAATTGATGTAGCGAGCCGAATGAAAGTAATGGTAGTGCCACGTGGCACTCCCTACAACCGGTAGAGAGCCAGACCGGGGGAAAACCTAGTAGAAATCTAGTAGATATCACTATCACTAAAACTAGCTTCTAAGCACACGCTTAGACCCCGGTAGCCTCAACAAGCCGGCAAAGGATTCCTCCAGCAAAGCGCAAGCCTACTACACGCCGTACCAGAAGGAATGTGATCGATATGATCGATTCCCTGTATCACCAGAGAGATGTGTCACTGTATCACGGTAGCTCGTACAAATGGATGGCTGTGACCAAAAGACGCGTCTGCAATCGAAAATTACAGGCTAGCACTAGAAAAGCCTGTAAAGGAGCAATCCTCCCGCAAAGGCAAGCAAAGCTCACTCTTTCTGTTCCTAAAACGATTAGTAATAGAATAAGTAAAAAGGTAACGCGTCCTGGTCCAATAGTTATCCTATTGTACCCGTACGACAAGCCTATCTGTCCTGGTCCCCTAGCCGCGCCTAGTGTACCCGTACAGCAGTCTACCAGTTGGCCCTCTAGCCTGGCCTAGTGTACCCACACAGCAGTCAGTCTCTTACTAACACACTCACACCTCAACAGCTCCCCACATTGTCACCTTACAATAGGCCCGGCCTTGATACCGGCGACTCCAACGCCTCCCTGCACCGAGCATCTCCTCGCACACAGCAGCAAGCCGAACTTCCCATCAGCATCCATCCGCGAATCGATTTACCGCACCTCCATCCGCGAATCGATTTGGTTACCGGGCTGCACCTCCAGTGAGTCCTTGTGACATAAAAGCGTCCGCGAATCAATCTGGTCACCAGTCAACCTACTCGACTTCTCCGATAGTCCGCACCTCCAAGCGTCACCTTCAGTTGATTGTGACACCAGCGGCCAATCGACAACCCTCCAGTTGATTCCTGTGACCCCTCACTTCCGGTGCTCTCTTGTGACCCCTAGATACCGGCGACAATCCGCACCAAAAAGCGGACTGTCTGACCCAGCAGCGGGATGTTGACCTACTCCGAGTACTTCCGGGCTACCCCAAGCCCCTTTGGTAGCTCGGTTGAGCGCAACAAGGCATATGCCACCATCTTCAGCTACTTCACTCTGGCCTCCCCCCCCCCCCCCCCCCCCAGGTCCTCCTGGGACACCTACTCAACCTCTTTGAGTCTGAGGCTGTGGGTGCGCTGGGGATCTTCGTAGCGGACCCCCAAGGCCTGCCCTGCCTCCGATTGGTGCATGGCCTGCGAAAGTACCCGGGGCCTTTGGCTCAGCACAGCCCCAACAAAAACAAGGCCTTTGGGTACTTGGATGACATTGAAGGGGAAGCTGGGGAACTGGTTCTAGTGGATTCAGCCATGCTGTCCCCCACCACCGCCTCCCGGGTGCTAACCCTGGATCATCATCTGGCAGAGGTGGAGGCGCACCCAGGAAGACTGTCCATTCCAGTGATCCCAGAAGGTACCGCCCACTCCGAGTTGATACAAGCCCACAAGGCGTTCTTCATCCCCTTCGAGTTGGTGCATTTCCTCTTGGGCAAAGGGCTCTCTCCAAGCCAAGCCATGGGGGTCCTCCATCCTCAGCTTAATAGGGTGGGGTTAATGGAGTCCTGCACCCCCCTGTTCAATACCCTCCAGTTAGCTGGGACTACAGCTGCAGAACCCGGGGGAAATCCCAAGCTCCTTCAGCCGGGCTCCTCCTTCCGAAGTGAGACAGGCCTCACCAACTACATGAAGCACAAGTTGATGTACCAGGACCTGCCTGAATTGGAGCGCCCTTGGGACACACCGGGAGACCCAGCACTCACAGCAGCAGTCACCGCCCTTACAGACCACCAACTGAAGCTAAGTGAGAGTATGGACCACAAGAAGTCGCAGTCAGTAAGGACCACTTGGGGCCCCTTGTACACCCAGCGATTGCTTCTGCTATGTGGTAAACAGGAGGAAGCCAACCTCCCCCCCCCCCTCTACCAGGCCTGGGCTCAAAAGAGCAAGCACGAGAGGACCCACATGATCTTCCAAAGCCAAGTGGCAGCCAGGGCCTCTGAGTTGGGGACTCAAGCCCCCTTGATCACTACAGCTGCCCTCAAGCACTTCCAGGACGGCAACTTCCACGGGACCGACCCCTTTGATGTAGCGGATGGAATACTCCCCATGGCTTTCACTCCCCCAGGTGGGTCCACGGCAACCCTGAAAAGGGAGCAGGAGGCAGCAGCCACTGTGGCAGCATATGACACCATGACCTCCACCGAAGGCAACTCCCTCACCTTGAAGGACTCCCTGGAGCTTCAGAAGACTAAAGCCTACATCCCTGTCGACTGGACTGAAGCCACCACCCAGCTGGAGAGCTACCTGGCTGTCCTAGCCACCATCCTAGGACTCAACCATGATGTCGTCACCAGCTACCAACAAGGCCTCCGCAGGCTCAAGATCCAGCAGATGCCCCTCCGAAGAGCAATTGCAGATGAGGTGGGAGAATTCCTCACCCCTGCCATTGTCGTCTACTACTTCCAAATCCGAGTCAGGGGGTGGCTTGAGGAGCAGTGAGAAGCAGCCTCCATCCTTCCCTCCCCGGACTTTGGGGTGGACTTCCACACCTTCAGGATGAGCCAGAACCTCAACTGGCTCCCCAATGTCTCCAATGTGGCTGCCCTGAGACTACTGCGACGACCGGATCCCCCTCCATCCCCCACCAAGGCAGGCGCCAAGGGAAATAGCCACAACAACAACAGCCCCAGTCCCTCCAGCAGCCCGGGAGTCCGCAACCCGACCGGAGGGACTCAACAAACACGACTCACCAATCCACACCGGGACTCCCGCCTCCAAGACAGCAATCATCCCATTGTCAAGAAACTGGAGTCAGCAAAAATGAGGGAAGCCATCCAAGCTATGAGAGACAAAAGAAAAGGCCCCCTCTCCAGACCAGATGGCCAAGAGAGATGCCACTCGTGGCACATCAAGGGTGCCTGCTTCAGCAGCTGCAAGCACATATATGACCACGTGGCCATCACTCCCACCGAGCAAGATCTACGCTGGCAATGGTGCCAAGAGGCATATGCCTGACCGGTTGGCACGCGCCCTCACTTGGGCACAGGAGCCCTCCCCACCCCACATGGGCCTTGGGGGGATCATCCTAAGTAACAATCCATCATCTAATCACGAATCTAATCCTCACTTACGAATCACACATGAATTAGGTAAGCACAAACAGCACGCGCGCGCAGGTACCCCTCTCAGCTTGTATGTGCCTTCCAAAATTTCTACAGGTTCCAAGGACACCCCCCCCCCCCCCCCATCCCGTTGGGGATCGACCCCGTCCTACCCCTACTACCCCCTCCATGCCAAGGTCCGAGTCCCTAGTCCCCGCGCGCTCTCCACCCAGCAATGTGCAGGCCTCTCCACCCAGCAACATGCTGGCCTTTTCACCCACCAACGCGGTGCCTCGGTCCGAGCCCCAAGTCACCCCCCTCCTTACCCCCCTTTCTCAGTCCAGCGACATGCTGGCCTCTCTACCCAGCAACATGCTGGCCCCTTCACCCATCAACGCGGTGCCTCGGTCCGAGCCCCAAGTCACCCCCCTCCTGTCTAAGTCCAGCGACGCGCTGGCCTCTCCACCCAGCAACTTGCTGGCCTCTTCACCCAGCAACACTGTGCCTCGGTCCGATCCCCAAGTCACCCCCCTGCTGCCGCCCCTAGTTACTACAGGCACCGCGCCCCTAGTCCCTATACCACTCTACCCCACTGACAGGCTCGACGTGCACATCAACCGAGCTATCAATGTCTACAACAACAGCACTAGCTGGGGGGACTTCATCCGGACAATCTGGGGACAAGGTGACATCCACCCAGATGTGGGTCATATCCCCCATCCAGCCAGTCTACTCTTAGCCCACTTTGGGAAAGAGGGCACCACGGCCTCCATGACAGGCCCCCCTTGGACCCCTGCCAGGATTGCCAGTGCCCTCTCCAGGGGGCCTCACCAATCTTCCCACCAGGGCATTGCCTTCCTGCGTGAGGAGTATGCTGACATGATGGGCAAGCAACAATGGACTGTCCTCCCAGCCAGAACACCTCCCCAACCTCCGGCTCAGCCCACTGGGGCTAGTCCCACAACGGGGACGGCGCCCGCGCATGATCTCGGACTAGTACACCTATTCTGAGGTCAACCAAGACACCAATCCCCTAGCCCCAGCAGAGGCCATGCAATTTGGCCGAACACTTCCCCGGCTCCTCAGCAAGCTGCACCGCGCCAACAACAGGTTTGGCCCAGTGTATATGTCGAAGATTGACTTAGCTGATGGGTTCTACCGGGTCCAGTTGAAACTGGAGGATACCATGAAGCTAGGAGTCCTTTTCCCATCTCGCCCAGGGGAGGCTCCTCTCATTGGCATCCCCCTCACCAACCCTATGGGGTGGAAATCCAGTCCACCAAATTTCTGTGCCTTCACTGAAACCATTGCAGATCTGGCCAATGCCACTCTCTCCATGGGGCTAGAGCACGCGCGGCGACAGCCCCATCGACTGGATCTGCTCTCAGAAACCCAGCCCGCTGACAGTCCCCATCACCCAGTCACTGCCACGGGGACTCCCCATAGCACTACCCCCCGCAAGATGCCCCTTCGCTACTGGGACGTGTATGTGGATGACTTCTGTGGTCTCGTTCAAGGCAACCAATGGACCCGGCGCGCCGTCAAGAGGGTGCTCTTCCAATCCCTGGACCAAGTCTTCCGGCCCCTGGATGCCTCTGACACCCCCTTCAGACAGGAACCAGCTTCCCTCAAGAAAATGATCCAAGGGGATGCCACGTGGACCACCAAGAAAGTTATCCTTGGCTGGCTCATTGATTCCATCAACAAAACCATCAGCCTCCCTCCCCATCAAGTGGACCGCCTACAGGAGATTCTTCATTCAATCTCCCCCAACCAACGCCCTGTCCTGATCAAACAATGGCACCAAGTCCTTGGGGAGCTTTGGTCGATGGCCCTTGCCATCCCTGGCGCCATTGGCCTATTCTCCATCCTCCAAGAAGCTTTCCGACACCAGGAACCGGGCAGGCAGCGCCTCTGGCTCACCAAGCGGGTCCATAGCTTCCTCCGTGACTTCCAGTGGCTTGCCAATGATCTCTCCACCCGGCCTACTTCCATTGCGGAACTGGTACCAGATCCTTTCCCTGCCACCATGGGCGCTTGTGATGCCTCTGGTCTGGGCATGGGGGGCATCCATTTTGTCCCCCTTCCAACTGGCGCGGTGCAGCCCATCATGTGGAGGCAGGCATTCCCCAAGTGGGTCTCCTCCCAGTTAGTCACCTTTGACAACCCCAGTGGCACCATTACCAACAGTGACCTCAAGCTGGCAGGCTCCATTGCCCATAACGATGTCCTTGCTCAAGCCGCCTGTGTCACATCCAGGACCACCCACAACTGCTATGACAACACAGCAGTTGTCTACTGGCAACGGAAAGGCGCCACCACTACTACTGGGCCTGCAGCTTACCTCCTTTGGATTCAAGCCCTACACCAGCGGCTCCATCAATATGTACCCCTTAGAGATTACATCCCGGGCCCAGCCAATCACCTGGCTGACCTCCTCTCTTGCTCTGACCTCTCTGACACTGCCCTTCTCAACCATTTCAACACCACCTACCCCCAGGACTTGCCCTGGATCTTATGTCCCCTAAAGCCTCCCATGCATTCTGCTCTGACCTTAGCTCTATCCAGAAGACCATGCGCGCTTCAGTCACTGAACTCTATGCAAAGCGCAAGGATGCCCATTGGAATCAATGGGTTCAATTCTGTTTGTCTCAAGGCTTTGAACCAACCCTCCAATCTGTTACAGATCCAATCCCCATCCTCCAAGTCTTTGCCCAGCGCCTCCATGATGGCCGACTCTCCTATAGCCGCAAGCCCGTCAGATCTCGCACAGTATCGGACACCCTCAGGTCAGTGGGCCAGACGCTGGCCCGCTTGGGGTCCAAAGACCCTCGAACCGACTCTACCGGCAGTCTTGACTTCCGGCTAACTGCCCAGTTCAAGGGCTATGCAAAACTAGACCCAGCACCTTGCAGGGTTAAACCAGTCCCCATCACCCTGGTCATGCATGCCCTGCGCTTTGCATACTATGACTCCCCTTCCCCTACCCGACAGGTCATTGCCAACATGATCTGCATAGCCTTCTTTTTCTGTCTGCGCCCTGGTGAGTACACTGGTACTACCAGGGACGACCAATCCTTCCACCTAAAGGAAGTCTCCTTCTACCTTGGCTCCAAATTTGTCCACCATGATGGCCCTGAACATGAGCTCCTTGCTGCTACCTCTGTCACCCTGACATTCACCACACAGAAGAATGGGGACAAAGGTGAGGTAGTTGCTCACGCCAGGAGTGGTGACTGCCTCTGCTGCCCTGTAGCAGCATGCGCGCGCCAAGTGCTCCACCTCAGGGGCTGCTGCACTAGCACCCACCCCTTCAGCCCAGACCTCAAGCTTGCCAGCTACTTTGACAATGGGGTTCTCACCCTCGTTCGCGCAGCAACTGTCACATCCTCCATGAGAGTCTATGCCCAGACCCTCTACCATACCACAGGCATCTTCCCTGCAGCAATCTCTGCTCGCTCCCTTCGAGCAGGGGGGGCTATGGCCCTCCTACAGGGCAAATGCGACTCTAATGTCATCAAGCTTCTTGCACGATGGCACAGCCACTGCATGATGAGGTACTTGCACCAGCAGTCCCTCCCCATCTTCCAGAATCTTGCCTCTGTAATGTTCAACAATGGAACATACTCCTTCCTGCCAGAAGAGTGGGTGCCGGCTGCCGCCCCCACTCCCCCTGGCAGCTCTCTCTGATTCCTCTTGGGGAATCTCCCACCCTCACAGTCTGGCCTCCATGTCCCTTACAGGTCCAGACTCCATCTCGCTCCCACCCTGTGGCTTGTGGCCCAATGGTAGAAAAGGCTTAACAGTCAAAGGCTTAACTGCCCAAGCTGTTAAGCCAGGCTGTGCGCCGGTGTGTGTGGGCACAGCAAACTAAGGGACCGGACTACAGCCTGCAAAACAACCAACAGGCTGGAGTTCCCGGCTCCCCCTCTAGCATTGCTTAACCCACCAACACACCCATGAACTACAAGCATTGCACATACAGTACTACAAGTAGGCTGGCTACTGAGGCTATCACGAATGTAGTGAGTGATAGCTGATCAGCAATGATCACTAGGCAGGGAATTCAGGCTCAAGATATTTTAATCCGAAATAACTGCCTTGGCTGAAAAAGAATTGAACGGCATTGGACAAGAGAGGAATTGCTGGATATATATTGTTGTTTGGGTGCACACAAACATATATGTCTTGAAATCAATAAATCTGCATCCATTGCCTATATATCAATATGATCAAGATCCAGTTTTTCGTGACAAAGGAGTAAGATTGAACAACGTATCAGCAACAACGATTCGACCGACGAATTTTCGCTGGAGGTGCGGACAACGGATCGGAACAAAAGATTGGAACAACGGACCGAGGTGCGGGGAACAACGATTGTTGGAACAACGATTGGATCGGAACAACAATTGCCGGAACAACGATTAACAATGGATCGAAAACAACAGATCGGAAACAACGGATCGGAACAACAGATCGGAAACAACGGATCGGAAACAATGGATCGGAAACAATCTTCCCTTGAAATCGTAAGCATCGAATCGATCGGACGAATTGAAGGCAACAACAAAAGGAGGCCAACTGTGTAGGTTAGTGGCATGTAGATTATATTATTCTGTTGTTATTATTTATTCTATGTAGTACATCAATAGATACTCACCCATTTTGTTCAATTATCATATCATATATTCGAATAGGATCGTCGACAACAACAACGGCAGCGACGCAACAGCTAGAGCAACAGCTGCAACCGGGAACAATGGAACCAACCGCAACCAGGAACGATTGAAGCGGAACAACAATTAGTCTCCTCCAACAACAATGGAAGCAACCCTAACCCCCAGCCCGCGCGAAGCGACAGAAAAAGCCAGGATGCAAAAAGCAAAGAGGAAACGTGGGAAGGCATGTAGAAAGAGAATGTCTTCAAATTTTCTCCAAAAAGCAGCACCGTCATCGTCAACAATCTACCAGACTTACAAACAGTTGTCAGAGATAAAACCAAAGAAGGCACGCTGAAGTATAAAGGCAAATCTCCAACATGCCAAGCAAATAGCATTGAAAACAGTAAACAAAAATGGGTTTAAAGGAAAATTCATGGAAACAAATTAGGGGTTGGAAAACAGTTGGAGAAAAGGAATATACATTGGAAGAAGCTGTGTCTATTGAAAGTTTCAAGACATTGGATAGTACCAATGAGAAGTTTATTTTAGCGTTCGACCAATCAGAGCCATCATTGAGAATCTTTGCAAAAGCTTCCACACAATTCACAAAACAACGGTTGGGTAGACTAGAAAATATAGGAATTACAAGAACATTTGATGGGGAAATCGTTGAAGCTAAACCCAAAATAGGCCAAGGAACCAAATGTGATAGCGTGAACAATGGATATGCTATTATTGGGATGAGACCAAATCGATTGACATTGGGAAATGGTGTGTATGTTTTCAAAAACAATGTGGACCCAACAACACAAGACCACCTTGAACTGACAGCCCTACACATTGTGAAGGAAATGGAGCTTTGTTTAAGTCAAATGGCCAAATTTGTCAACCTTGAAACGGCGGTGATGAATGAGGTTGTTAGTCGTACAACACTGAATGCAATAGATCATCACGCAATGACCTTTTCTATTGGAAAGGATTATCATTCAAAATGCCATATCGATGCCAATATGTTCTGTACAAGGCTGACGGTTATTGCTCTGAAACATGTAAGTGAGGACGAGGTTATATATTACTTTGTGTTCCCAACATATGAAGTGAAAGTACCGTTGAAATCAGGGGATATACTGCTGTTTAACCCTTCCGTGTACCATAGCTGTTCGAATCCCAAATTCGAAGGGTGTTATATTATGAGTACATATGTATCTCGCAAAACTGTGCTTAGAGCTAAGCCTCTATAATAATATTAAACAATAATTTAAAGTTACCCGTTACATTCACCCTCGCTACTCAATTGGAACTGCTGTCCAAGCTTTCGCTCTCTGAACTGGATACATAATCACTGGATTCGTTATCATTCAATGCCATCTCAAACGGTTCCAACTGGATGTCGTCCTGTAGTGTGCATGCATTGTACAAACATTCGTAAGAGGGTGGTGTAGCAGCATTTTTGCTTTCAAAAAAATCTAGCCACGAGATCCGATTTGATATCACGAGCCAATCACAATTGGTTATGCAGCCATCAATTCCTTGCTCTGGAACAACTGCCAGCTCAGAATGGATAGTGTCGACATGAAATAGGTAGAGAGAATTCATGAGGCGCCCACGTTTGACAAATTCAGAAGCTGTTTTCTTTGGCTCATCTTGAAACCGACGAGCCACAGCATACATTCCGTTTGTATCAATTGGATAGCCACCAATACTACTGTATGGCTGCTTCAAATTCTGTACAGTTAAAAAGCATAGCAGATGGCACAGAATGAGCTTTGGATTGTTATTCAAATCAAAGTCCAACTTCATCAAACACCAATCCATCCATACGGAGTTCAGCAGAGAACTGTCCAATCTATATGAAGGATGCAAGCGAAATATAAAATTAGAACCACAAGCAACATTGAAACAATTGTGCTCTGTAACTCCACAAATGTGCAAAGGGTTCTCCAATAAAGGTAGCACAGAATCACAAACAAAGTCAAGTATGTCAGAAGGAAAAAATGGTTTGGCTTTGTTGGTAGAACGAAGCCACTTCATTGTTGATTCCCCATTCTTGGTTCTCATTATTTGAAAATGAGAACCACCACCATCAGGGCGTTCACTTGGAGGAGGGTCAGGCGGATTCAAGTTGTAGTGATATGTTGCCTGGCTTAGCATCATTTTCTCAGACTTTGGCTTGGCCGTTTGATTGATTAGTGATGCAGCATTACCTTGCATGTTCTTGGAAGGAGCTTTAATCTCAGTTTTGTGGTGAGACTCATTGGGAGCACTATCCCAGCCTGCGGGGCTCCCCCATAAAGAGATATAATCTGGTAGGTGAAAGTACAGGTGATTCTTGATTAGTTTTGTTCCCATCCCTTTCCTGTGACATGTTGAGTTTATACAATTGATAAACTGAACAATGGTTTTTGGGAGATTCTTTAAGGAAGCATATTTCATCCGACCGTGTTTAAGAAATTCTTCCATTGATAGAATGAGCTGAATTACCTCTATCTGTTTCTTTACAAAACGATGGTCACCAATAATGTCAGATCCATGCTTGGAAACAATAGCAATCAGAAGAGAAATAAGCATTCCAGAGAAATCATGCCCTTCTTTCTTTGTGGTTGATAGAAGCTGAGTCCCAAATTTGGTGCGAGGAAAATCTCTATCAGACTGGCGTGATAACAAACCACCGTACCGTTGTGCTAAATGGCCAATACTGTTAGCAACAGCCACACCGTGCTTCAAATTGGGGGCATAAACACATGGAACACTTCCGCGGAGCAACAATTCAATTGACTCGACGGCACGTTTGGCAGTGCCAAGCTGGTGCATGTGCAAACATTCACCGGGAGTTGCAAAATGAATGTTGTTCTGATTTGTACCAAAGCATAAATCATGAAATACATTCCTTATGTTGTGATGAGAGTTGTTTTTGAAGTTCTTATTGATATCGTTTAGATCAGTGCCAGGAAAACAATGAAAATCGACAGGTGACCACTTCTTTGTTGCAGGTTGAACAGAAGGAATGTTTATGTTCGGAGAATAACAGTTGCAGTGACGGCACATCCGCATGACACCCTTATTGAAGGAGCCGTATTTTCCACACAATTTATTGTGAAGTTATGTGTCGCCAATAACATAGGCAATGACAAATTTCATTTTTACCTTCCACTGTTGATTTGCGTACGGAAGATAATTCCATTCGATACCACCGTCTTCGTTACACGCGGCTTTGAAGGAACAAAACGCTACTTCCAAACCATTGTGAAGATTCTGAATTTTTTCCTTTGAAGTGGCAGGACGAGAGTGTCTGGTTGACTCCCATTCGGGGTCGGGATGGAAGTAAATAGTTGTCCATGCTTCAGGTCGAGAACGGGTCTCCACATTAAAGATACCGAGTGTCATGTTCAATGGTGTTAACGTAAGTCGTCCGTGCGCATCCAAAGATATGCCGTCCATGTAAAATATAATAGGAACAAGAATTCTTGTGAATTGGGATTGCAAATTTCTTTCCAAGAAGATTTCCACCACAAGCTGTGATGCAATTCTGAGATTACAGAATGAGGATTCAACTCAGGATTATTGTTGGGAGATAGAGGGGTGGAATAGTCGGGAAAGGAGAGGTTTTCTTCTATCATTAGCTGCTGGTCAGAAAGAAGAGAATAAATGGCATCCTTAAAAGAACGGACATACACCTGAGTGGGCTTATTATCAGGTAACCAATTCAGTATATGAGGATGAAATTTCATATCAGAGAGACCCAGATTGGATTGGAGATTGTCAAAAATTGCTTTCCGAGATCTAATTTTGGCATCGCAAAAATCAAAACCAGGTCTCATTTGACTTTTCTTTGCCGACTGGAAAATTGATTTGAATGTGTTCAGTGGCAATTTATGTCTAGCCATTAAATTCATGAGTTCCAATTTGGCAAGAAGGTGATGGGGCGGCGGTAGTTTTGTGTGGCTTTGAAATGCCACCTCTCTTTCATTCAGATTAATGATTTCATGCAAAGATGGTGGTGGAGGGGCTGGCTGAGCAGTAGCGACGTTAACATCAGAAGCATTAGTGTGATCTTCTTCATTGTCCACACAATCTATGTTGTTGGTAGAATTGTTGTCGTTATTTTCATTTACGGCATCGACATCCTCATCCTCGTCATCGGAATTGTCGATATCATTATTCAGCAGGAAGGCATCTTCATCTTGAACAGCAGAAACAGCCATGTACGATTCAATGGCGTTCCGATCCATTGGCGGTAAAAAGACATCGTGTACAATCTGTCGGTTTAGAACAGAATGAAGACCAGTGGCTGATTGACTTGAGACGATGTTGTGGGAGAGATGGGAAGGGTGAACAGATGGACCGTTTTGTGTCATAGTCATCCCAAAATCTGAAGGAAAATGTTGAACAGACGGCAAGGTAGGCTGCACTTTGACAGAGGTGGAGAAGTTAGAGATCTTTCGTTTAATTAGACCATTACTTTTGTATAAGTTGTAGCATTGAATATTGTAGGTGAGATGTTTTCTTAGGCAGTACAAGACATATTTCAAGGTATTGCACTCTTTTGACCCAGATTTGTATCCTTTAAGACTCTTGGATTAGTGCTTTGCAGGGGCCCTGTGGAGTTGTTGAGTACGTAGTTATTGTATGTATTGTAAGTATGTGTCAGTAAAGTTATGGTAAGAAGTACTCATACAATAACGCATACAATTTCTACTAGTACTAGTGTGCATCAAGTCGGATCAGAATTACGAAAGGTGTTCTGATCTGTTCCAATTCTTACCAGTTCCAATTCTACCATTAGCCAACCAACCAAATTCATGTGTAAGCTATCAGCAAGGTATCTACACTCATAGGGTTGGGGTTAGATTTGAACAAGCAAGCTGTACGAGCTCCCGGTAATTACTATGAGCTGGCAATCCCCAACCAAACTATAACTTAGTCATCAACCCAAAAACCCACCATATCTGAACACTTTGCAAATTTCCCAGTCCCCAACCAAAATATAACTCAGTCGTCAACCCAAAAAACCCACCAGATTTGAACACTGTGCAAATCCTAACACTCCCCGACCAAATATAACTCAGTCATCAACCAAAAACAACAACCAGATTTGAACACAGTGCAAATCTTTCCAGTCCCTAACCAAAATATAATTCAGTCATCAACCCAAAAACCCACCGGATTTTAGCACAGTGCAAATCCTGCCAATCCCCGACCAAAATATAACTCAGTCATCAACCCAAAAACCCACCTGATTTGAAGACACTGAGAATCCTGCCAATCCCCGACCAAAATATAACTCATTCATCAACCCAAAAACCCACCAGATTTGAACACAGTGCAAATCCTGCCGATCCCCGACCAAAATAATTCAGTCATCAACCCAAAAATTCACCTGATTTGAACACAGTGCAAATCTTTCCAGTCCCTAACCAAAATATAATTCAATCGTCAACCCAAAAACCCACCTGATTTGAAAACGTCCAAATCCTTCCAATCCCCAACCAAAATATAACTCAGTCATCAACCAAAAAAACCACCGGATTTTAGCACAGTGCAAATCCTGCCAATCCCCGACCAAAATATAACTCAGTCATCAACGCAAAAACCCATTTGATTTGAAGACACTGAGAATCCTGCCAATCCCCGACCAAAATATAACTCATCAACCCAAAAACCCACCAGATTTGAACACAGTGCAAATCCTGCCGATCCCCGACCAAAATATAATTCAATCGTCAACCCTAAAACCCACCAGATTTGAACACAGTGCAAATCTTCCCAGTCCCTAACCAAAATATAATTCAGTCATCAACCCAAAAACCCACCAGATTTGAACACAGTGCAAATCCTGCCAATCCCTGACCAAAATATAATTCAGTCATCAACCCAAAAACCCACCTGATTTGAGCACAGTGCAAATCCTGCCAATCCCCGACCATAATATAACTCATTCGTCAACCCAAAAACCCACCAGATTTGAAAATAGTGCAAATCCCGCCAGTCCCTAACCAAAATATAATTCAGTCATCAACCCAAAAACCCACCAGATTTTAGCACAGTGCAAATCCTGCAAATCCCCAACCAAAATATTACTTAGTCATCTACCCAAAAACCCACCATATTTGAACACTGTGCAAATCCTGCCAATCCCCGACCAAAATATAACTCAGTCATCTACCCAAAAACCCACCTGATTTCAAGACAGTGCAAATCCTGCCGATCCCCGACCATAATATAACTCAGTCATCAACCAAAAACCCACCAGATTTGAACACAGTGCAAATTTTTCCAGTCCCTAACCAAAATATAACTCATTCATCAACCCAAAAACCCACCAGATTTGAAGACAGTGCAAATCCTGCTGATCCCCAACCAAAATATAACATATTCATCAACCCCAAAACCCACCATATTTGAACACTGTGCAAATCCTGCCAGTCCCTGACCAAAATATAACTCAATCATCAATCCAAAAACCTACCAGATTTGAAGACAGTGCAAATCCTGCCGGTCCCTGACCAAAATATAACTCAGTAATCAACCCAAAAACTCACCTGATTTGAAGACAGTGCAAATCCTGCCAATCCACCACCAAAATATAACTCATTCATCAACCCAAAAACCCACCAGATTTGAACACTGTGCAAATCCTGCCAATCCCCAACCAAAATATAACTCAGTCATCTAACCCAAAAACCCACCAGATTTGAACACTGTGCAAATCCTGCCAGTCCCCGACCAAAATATAACTCAGTCATCAACCCAAAAACCCACCAGATTTGAACACAGTGCAAATCTTTCCAGTCCCTTACCAAAATTTAACTCAGTCATCAACCCAAAAACCCACCTGATTTGAACACAGTGCAAATCCTGCCGATCCCCAACCAAAATATAACTCAGTCATCAACCCAAAAATTCACCAGATTTGAACACAGTGCGAATCTTTCCAGTCCCTAACCAAAATATAACTCAATCGTCAACCCTAAAACCCACCAGATTTGAACACAGTGCAAATCTTCCCAGTCCCTAATCAAAATATAATTCAGTCATCAACCCAAAAACCCACCAGATTTTTGCACAGTGCAAATGTACTGGGTCAATCTCACACTTTTTTTGGTACATTCATACACTTTTACCATACACTTTTCAACTACAACAATATCTACGAAAGGTATGATCATAGTCTTCTGTTCTCCAGATTCTTCGCTACCAAAAAAATGAACCATTGTTCTTTTTTAAAATTCAGTACTACCTTTACGTACAAGTACAGCACACAAAATGACAATGCACACACTTGTTACAGTCAAATGCACACAGCCAAATGCACACACACACACTACGAGGTACACCCCATTTTCATTTGGATTTTCACGTGATACTCCTTTAATATGTATTTTCTGTACCAATAGCTGTAGAATTAAGTAATGACAATTTTACTCCCAAATCCCTACTGCTATTGGTACAGGAAATACCAAAATCAACACCACACCTACTACGGGTATTCATTATCTCGCCCTCCACCATCGACCATGGTGGTAGCAACAACAGCGCAATCCACAGGAGTCACAGCCACAGCCACAGTCACAGCAGTGCAGTACCGGCGCGCAGCAAGTGACGCAAGTGATTGCAATAGTAACAGAGACTTTTTGCAGCGCGAGTCCATTGACCGACTGTCGCAAGTTTTTCTTTTCCGACGTCACTGTGTACAAATCCTACCATTAACGAGAAGTTGGATTGGAAATACTATTCAACTTTGGTCGATGGAAACTAGCCACGAGCCATCGAAATAGGATCGATCGATCTGACCGGCTGTCGCAAGTTTTTCTTTTCTGACGTCACTGTGTACAAATCCTACCATTAACAAGAAGTTGGATTGGAAATACTATCGAACTTTGGTCGAGGGAATTTTAATCAATCAAGCAATAGCAACAGAGACTTCTTGCAGCGCGAGTCCATTGACCGACTGTTGCAAGTTTTTCTTTTCCGACGTCGCTGTGTACAAATCCTACCATTAACAAGAAGTTGGATTGGAAATACTATCGAACTTCGGTCAAGCGAGCAATCGGAACGAGCAATCAAAACAGGATCTCTTGCAGCGCGAGTCCATTGACCGACTGTCGCAAGTTTTTCTTTTCCGACGTCGCTGTGTACAAATCCTACCATTAACAAGAAGTTGGATTGGAAATACTATCGAACTTCGGTCAAGGGAGCAATCGGTAGGGTTCTACGCGAGTAGATTTCTACACGTGTTTAGTACTAGATAATTTACGGTATTGAATCCGCGTAGGTTTCTACACGAGTAGATTATTACACGTTTTTTCTTATAGATATTGTCTGGTATTTAATCCGTGTATGTTTCTGGTGGGTTTTTGTGTTGATGATTGAGTAATGCTGCCTTCATACTGATCCTACCAATCGATCTATACTACCAATCAAGTGACGTCATTCGTGCGAGCTCTATTTTAAATTCAAACTCTCTCATCTGGCAACGACGACAAAAAAATCGATTCGTACCGGTACTGTACGGTACCGTACGGTACACTTGATATGAGGACGACAAAAAAGTTGTTCTTATGAGAGTAGATGGCTGTAAGTACATCAAGTCCGACTCATTCATGTACAAATTGTACTAATTCTCACAAGTCCGATTGTATTTCTCACCAACTCTCTCATCTGGCAAAGTCAACTTGATCTAAGATAGATCGTATGATTTTTTCTTTATTCAGGTTTAATCTTATGGTTACGTGCAACCATAAAAATGAGAGTTCGCTACCATAAAAATGAACGCGCGCCACTAGATATTACTATTGCTTTTAGAAGAAGCATCTCATTTCCGTAAATAATTATTTGGGTCCTATTTTTAACAATTTTTAGTCGTAGCGTTTGTACCAAGTCTACTTGTTAAAAACAGATTTTTTTAATATTTCTACATATTTTCCCCCCCCAAACCCCCCCCCCCCCCCACATAAACTCCGTCTACAAGGTTACGTTGTCAACTCTTAGGGTTAGTGTTAATCGTTCAACTAACAACTCCACCAATTTTTTCCCTTTCTTATCCCAGCAACCACGGCAGTAGAATAGAAGAGGGGTTTTGATAACAGGAGGCATGATGTTGCGGAGTTGTTTGTAGAAAATATCTGTAGAATGGGTCAAAAGGACGGAGGTCGGAAAGATGAATCGTTGAAAGGAAAAAATTAAATGTATTATTTTGTGTGTGATGTGTTTTCTTGTACAGTAGATTTCCTTACTACCATACTTCGATTGCAAAAATGGTCCGTAAAGTAAATGCATTACTACTTAGTGATGATTGCAACATTCCTCGTACAATATGTTTAGTAGTGAACAGTACGTACAATCAACTCATTAAGAGGGTTAATGCACAGCGCCGGACGGGTCAATCATATCAGTTCTTCCAAAAATTCGTTGGCAGGCGCGTCAGTTCTTCCATAAGGTGCACGGAAATGTGAATCGTAATGGAAATTGTGGACAATTGCGTTGTTGATTATCGAAATGGAAATCGTGGACAATTGTGTTGTTGATTACCATCGTGTTGATTCCGACTTTCATGTACCCGTAAAACCAACTAGTACGCTATTTTGCATGAGTTATTACTAGTAGATACTAGTAGTACATTATTTTCACTAGTACTTACTCGAAATGGAAATCGTGGACAATTGAGTTGTTGATTATCGAAATGGAAATCGTGGACAATTGTTTTGTTGATTGCGATTGAGTTGATTCCGACTTTCATGTACCGGTAAAACAAACTACGCTATTTTGCATGAGTTATTACTAGTAGATACTAGTAATACATTATTTTCACTAGTACTTCATCATTATAATTCATTATTTCATTTTCTTTCCGACGAGCAAAACAAATACCAACGTGTTAGGTGTTACTACTAACTAATCTTCGAATCGATAATCTACTCTACTGATACTACTAATACTAATCTTCCAATCGACAATCGATCCAACCATGGAGGGAATTTACAAAATACAAAAGATGGTTCAGGAACACCCAGCCGATCTTGAACAAGAACACCGGAAAATGATTGTTTATCACAAGAAAGAGATTGCTCGACACCAAAAAATGATTCGTAAGATTCGTGCACGAAAAAGCAATCATCCAGATGTTAACGATAGAATCGTCGATCCTCCTAGCAATCATCAAGTCGTTCCGAATGTAACCATCAATCCACCTTACGGGTTATTGAAGAACGAATCAGATTTTGGTGACGATTCCGACAGTGTAGCTTCTGAAAATACAACGGATCTTCCTGCCATTAAACAGGAACCAAACCCTTGAGTGCAATAGCCCGCCTGGGGTGGATTCAACTTGGAGTTGGAGTTGGGATTTGAGTTGGAGTTGGAGGATTTGGGACGGAGCCCGTTATATGGTGGCAACATGTTGAGAAAATGAAATAAGTCATTTGTGCACAAGTTGTACACAAAATAGTGCTTGTCACGAAAGGAATATGATATCCTTAACCCTAAAATAGTTATTTTATTTGAGGAGTGACGAGATATTGTCTCGAAAGTAAAGGTGTGCGACGCGCGAGGTATTTTAGTAGACACGCGACCTAAAAAGATAGGAAATTTAAAAAATAGGGTCGAGAATTGTAAAAATACCGCGCAATAGCCCACGGGGGGTAGAGAAACAGTTCTCGGACGTAACCATGGCAAGAGGAAGACCAATCCGGCAGAACCAACGCAACAACAACAACAACGCAGCCGCCGCCCCGGCAGCTGCTGAACCAGCCAACAATGATGGACCCGGAGGGGCTCCAGCCAACAATGGACCCGAAGTCCCTGCCAACCTTGGATTCACCGCAGCGCAAATGGAATTCATCTGAACTATGATGGACACCAACCAGGCTCCAGCACTCACATGGGAGGTTCAAGACGCAATCGAGCGGGCTGGGCAACTAGAGGGAATCCCCGGATATGCAGGAGAAAGGTCTCTAACTCCAACTGAGATAGTGTTCAGGGAGATTCTGGAATCTTTTGGATTGAACCACATTACCACAGATGAACTATTTCGGACCGGTTACAGCAGCACCAACTCCCTTCGAGACATGGATGAATCGGCTATCAAGTCTCTGGTGAACGGGGTCAACAAGACCAAACACAACTACTGCCGGGACCCAAAACAAGTATACGTCGAAAGGGTCTTCGGGGATAGACTCAAGTTAGTTCGTGGCTTGGATTGAATTCCAACCTCTCATTGGAGCCACGGCTACCCCGGTTGACTGGATAGTCTGATCTAGAAGCAGAGGCCAAGACTTGGGCGCGCCTCAAGTCCCTGAAGGAAGATGACAGCAATACAGCCGCTGGGGACCTGACTCTCCCGGAGCCACTCACAGCAATGTCAAAATTCAAGGAGTTTGATGAGAGATTCCAGGAGTATCTCCAACATAAAAGAGGTGTCACTCAGACGTCTTTACTCTACACGATCCGGAAGGACTCTACAGTAAGCGACGCTGAGAGGGCTGGGACCGTTGGGCCTGCTCCGATAGACACGTATGCTGATGTTTGAGGTCGATCGAACTGGGCGCGCGCGAGCTAAACAAGACGCGTGCGAACTAAACAAGACGCGTGCTAATGGAAACAGGGCGCGCGCGACTGAATAAATGAGACACGAATCAATCGTACAAGTCATCTTGCTTCTACAGGAATTTGACTGGATGGAATGGAACAGGGAATGGAAGTGGGAATGAGAATTTACCACTTACCTCCTATGGTTCTCCTTCTTACTAAAATTAAATCCTTATGTACCGGAATGTACAGGGCACAAGGTAAATCCCTACAGCCCCTGGTAATGAGAGGTACAGGGCACGTGCAGCACATCGAAGTATTAGCGGGTCTATGTGGATATTAGTGAATTAGTTTGTGCGTTGGAGTATTAGCGGGCCGATTGCACCAATATAGTGATCTTAGGAAAGAGTGGATTAATCTGCTCACAATTTCAAAATAAATTAATGTAATCAACAAACAGTTAGCTGAAATACTAATCTTCCTCCTCAAATTTCGGAGCCCTCCAAACATTCTTCGAAGAATTACGGAGCGCTCCATCCGAAAAGAGGTCAGACGGTTGGTTCCAAGAAGCTACTACACAGCAGGTTGGCTTAGAAGAGATACCCACACTACGGTGAGATACTTGGACCAGGGAGCCGGCAGAACAAAGAAGAGATATTTGCAACCAATGGGGAAACACTTTGTACCACAAGAAGAGATATTTGCAACCAACTGGCGAAACACTCTGTACCAGAAGAAGAGATATTTGCAACCAACGGCGAAACACTCTGTACCACAAGAAGAGATATTCGCAACCAACGGCAAAACACTCTGTACCACAAGGAGAGATATTCGTGCAGCTACAACAAAATACTCTGTACCACAAGAAGAGATATTCGCAATCAACGGCGAAATACTCTGTACCACAAGAAGAGATATTCGTGCAGTGTGTCCACCAAGCATTGGACGGCAGGCTGGCTAATAACAGGGGGTCAGCAGAAGAAAAGGTACAACTACGGCAGGCTGACTAATCACAGGAGTCAGCGGAAGAAAAGGTACAACTACGGCAGGCTGGCCAATAACAGGGAGTCAGCGGAAGAAGTGTGAGGAAAGAAACGACTCACCAAGAAAACAAGAAACTACGGATAATATTTGGACGATCGGGCATTCAGACAAAGACGACGAGCGATCGGAAAATACAACCAATCCCTACCAAAATTTTGTAGGCGGCAGAATCAGATATCGAGAAATCAACATCAAAGGGACCAATTATCAGGAAAACAACAAAACAACAATTTACATCGGATCCGACATAACAATTTATGCCGTATCGAGACGCAACAACTTACATCCCAACGCAACAACTTACATCTCGCAATCGAATGGAGGAGGATTCCCCAACACGGAGTCAAGAGATAGAAATCGCTTTCTCTGCAGCATCATCGGACGACAAAGAGAGCAGCGACAAAGAAAACAGCGTGCTATCACGTAGCAGCAGCAGCAGCAGTTCCAGCTCAAGCGTCAGTAGCAGCTCGAGCTCACGCAACGACAACAAGAAGAAGTGCAGATACAAGATGGCGGTGCACACAGACAGCCAAGTGCCCAAGTTGGATAAGGGCGATTCGGGCAAGTTCAAGGACTGGTACACACAGTTTCGGGCCTACGCTTACAAACACAAGTATGGGGACATGTTATCTACAAAAGCCCATAAGGACCTACCTCCGGAAGGGCAACTTACACCTCGGGAGGATATGAGTTTGGCACAGAAGAAAGCTTTCAAGTACCACAATACAGCGCTGAACGACGTATACAAGGCTTTCAGCGACAACAGCACAGGCCTTGCCATCATGGAAAAGTCCAAGATTGATTGGGGTGGATCAGCTGAAACCAATGCTAAGCTGCAAACGCAATGGCCTCAGGGCAGAGTGCATCGTGTAATTAAAGAACTCACGAGGGAGTACAGAAGGAAGAGGAGATCACATGACATAGAGCAGTTGAACATCGACCTGCGGAGTCTCAAGTTAGCCATTGGAGCCCCTCCACAGGACCTGATTGAAGACATCTACGACTTGCAAAGAAAGTATCAATACAAATCTGTCAGTCCTACATTGGATTAACTTTTTGTGGCATTCAAGGCCGCATTGCCCCCTTACCTATTGATGCAGCTCACACCCATCATGGACGAGCTGCAAAATGCGGAGACGTCAGAATTGAAACTGTGGGAGGCGCTAAACCTTAAGGCTACAAGCCTATACAAGTCGGCGCAGAGTGTACAGAGCAGGGGTGGAAAAGTCAAAGAGATGAGCCTGTTTGGAGCTGAGATGATCGATTTTGGCAGTGCAAATCCAGACAAGCGCGATAAATGGGCAACAAACGCAGTGTGTTACTGGTGTAAAGAGAAAGATCACAAAGCATATAACTGTGAGAAACACAAAGCGGGCAACCCACGGGTCAACAAAAAGGCTGAAAATAATAACAACAACAACACCGGTTCAACTGGCAGGGCAAATGGCAGACAGCGCGCCAGGGCAAAATGTGGTCGGTGTGGAGGTCAACATAAAGAAGCCAACTGTTGGGAAGATGCTAAAAATGCCGCAAAGCGTCCAGCTGGTTGGAGATCCAAGTTGAAAGATGTGCAGGGCGCAACCATTGATTATGATTTCTGTCTCTCGGCCATGCAAACTTCTACCACATCCCTGCAGCTTCTCAATGCTCAGAAACGCGCCACCAAAGGAGATGTGTTGCCCAAGGGCTTCGATTTGTTATATGATGACAACGTTTTTGTGTTTGATACAGGAGCCACAGGCCACAGCTCCAACAGCATGCCCTGTGCAACCAATTTGCGAGCTAGTGGTGCCACCATCACCACCCAAAGTGGCGATGAGCTGAAAGGATGTAAAATTGGGGACATCCCCTGTCAGAAGATCGACAAGGATGGTAACAAAGAATACCAGATGTTGTTGCAGGGCGTGAATTTCAACCCAAACTTCACATTCAACCTGTTCTCAGCCAACCTGGCATTACAGAATGGTTGGATTGCCACAGGAAGTGACAAAGCAGGGTGGTCTCTACGGAAAGGAAATACCAAGGTGAACTTCGACATCCAGATCCCCACATACACCAGCTGTGTGTGGGTTGGCTACTTCGAGCGCATTGGGAACCCCACTAACAACCTCGATATCAGTGCTGCCACAGCTACAACCACTACCAGTGAAGGCACCAAGATGAACATCACCAAAGCCCATCAGCTTTTGGGGCATATGGATGAAACCAAAACCCGCCGCACCGCAGCTGCACTCGGATGGACCATCACCAGAGGTGCCATGCAACCATGTGAAGATTGTGCCAAAGCCAAAGCAAAGAGGAAAGTGATTCCCACTGAGAGTGAACACCAAACAGCCACCAAGCCCAGACAGCGACTATTTTTGGACATGTCCTCAGTGAAACCTCCCAAAGAAGTCAAAAGCGCCAAGTTGACTGCACCATTCATTACCAAACCCCATTTTCGTATGATCGTTGATGAGTACTCCTCATGCCGGTTTGTTAATTTCTTTGCAAGCAAGGATGGCATGGTCAAGCCCACCTGTGCATTACTCAACCAGTGGAGATCAAAAGGCCAAAATTTGCAATATATCCGATGTGATAAAGCCGGGGAAAACACCAATCTTGATTCCCAGCTGGCCTCAGCAGATTGGAAATTTGTTTGTAAATTCGAGTATACCGCAGTGGATACTCCACAGCAAAAGAGTGTGGTTGAAACAGCAATCTATTGGTCGGTCTGTCAAGCCATGGCCCTCTGCTCTCAAGCAAATGTGCCCCAGCACTATTGGTTTAGATGTTTCCCATTGGCAATGAGATGTGGTGTTCAGTTGGACTGGCTGGAGGCAGTCACCATTGATGGTAAAACTATGCCCAAGATCCAACATTTTTCCGGCAAGGTCCCGGATTTCATGCCCATCTGCAAACCTTTGGAGAGGCTGGGGTTGTTTGAGTCAAGCGCCCCACAAGTCCCAAGCTCAATTATAGAGGGAACCCAGCTTTCTTTGCTGGCTATTGCACTGATCAGTCAGGGGACTGCTATGTTATGTATGATCCATTGAAGAACACATTTACCGCTACTCGAGATGTCTACTGGCTGAAGAGGATGTATTTTCCCCCCACTGCGCCAATGGGTGAAGATCTCGATTTCCATGCTGATTTCCTTGACGGTGGCCACATGGATCTCCCCATCGATGACCCCCCTGCACCAGCCACCACATCACTTTCTCTCTTGCGCACCAAGGCCAAACCCCACAAGTCTCGCGTTCAGTTCCAGGATGCAAGTGGGGGAGCCACAGTATCAATTCCCTTCCAACCTGAATATGAAAACGCGACACCCAATGCTGATGCCACAGCAGCTGCAAATGATAGCTATGGCATCAATGGTTATGATGATGATGATATTGAAGAAACCAAGATCGAATATGAAAGTGATGATTATGATAGCGATGAAGATAGCGAAGCCGCAGAAGAAGAAGAAGAAGAAGACCGACATGTTGTAACCACCACACAATATGGCCGTGTAGTGAGGAACTCTCATCTCAATCCGGATATACGATATGGAGATATGGCCAGCTATGCAGCACAATTCACCGATGCTGAAATCCAGTTCCACAAGGCATTGGCTGTGTATTTTCCAACCGGCCGATGTTTGTGTCCGATCGTCCGAATAATGTATCCGTTATTTCTTCTTAATAATCGGTCCCTTCGATGTTGATTTCTTGATATCCGACTCTGCTTCCTACACAATTCTGGTAGTGATTGATTGTATTTTCCGATCGCTCGACGTCTTTGTCCGAATGCCCGATCGTCTGAATATTATCCGTAGTTTTCTTGTTTTCTTGATAATCGGTCCCTTCGATGTTGATTTCTCGCTATCCGATTCTGCTTCCTACACAATTTTGGTACAAATTGGTTGTATTTTCCAACTGCTCAACGTCTTTGTCTGAATGTCCGATCGTCCGAATATCATCCGTAGTTTTCTTCTTCTTGGTGGGCCGCTTGTGGGTGGATGTCGTTCCACACGGTTTGCGTCGTCCTCACACTTCTTCTTGGTGGGCCGCTTGTGGGTGGATGTCATTCCACACGGTTTGCGCCGTCCTCACACTTGATAACCGGTCCTTTTGATGCTTTTCTTGATATCCGATTCTGCTTCTTGGTGGGTCGCTTGTTGGTAGGTCTTGTTCCTTACTCGGTCCGTGTCTTCCTCACACTTGTTTCTTCCTTCCACTCTTGGGGAACGTATTGTCTTGGTGGGTCGCTTGTTGGTGGGTCTTGTTTCTCCTCACTCCGTCTGCGTCTTGCCTCACCCTTGTTTCTTCTTCTTCCGCTGGCTCCCTGTTATTAGCCAGCCTGCGTCCGAGCTGTATAGTAGCTTGAGACCAACTGTCCGACCTTGTGGAGCGCTCCGTAATTCTTCGAAGAATGTTTGGTGGGCTCCAAAATTTGAGGAGGAAGATTGGTATTTTTGCTAACTGTTGTTATTTGTTGTTTGTTACATTAAATTATTTGAAATTGTGAGCAGATTAATCCACTCTTTCCTAAGATCACTAAATTGGTGCATCGGCCCACTACTAATACTCCAATGCACACACTAAATCACTAATATCCACATCGACCCGCTAATACTTCGATGTGCTGCACGTGCCCTATACCTCTTATTACCACAGGCTGTAGGGGTTTACCTTGTGCCCTGTAGATTCCGGTACATAAGGACCTATTTTTAGTAAGAAGGAGAACCGGAGTCAGTAAGTGGTAAAATCTCATTCCCACTTCCATTCCCTGTTCCATTCCTGTTGGTCAAATTCCTGTAGAAGCAAGATGACTCAATCGATCGGCCGCGTCTCATTCATTCACGTCTCATTTATTCAGTCACGTCTCATTCATTCGCGTCTCATTTGTTCAGTCCCGCGCGGCTCGTTCGATCGACCTCAAACAATTGTTGTCACTTACTTGTGTTCCATTGTTGCTCGGTTGTTCCGTTTCATTTGTTGTTTTGCTCTGTCGTTCCGTCTGATAAAAATAAAAGAAAGAAAGATCAAAAACAAATAGAATCTCCAACAAATTGCGGTCATTGTTGTCACTCACTTGTATTCCATTGTTGTTCCGTTTTGTTGTTCCCTTGTTCCCTTTCTACACTCACTAGTGTTTCTTTGTTGTTCCATTGTTCTGTTAGTTGGTTGTGACTGTCACAAAACATTCATTTTCTGTACTTTAAAAAAAAAAGTGCCAACCAAGAAGCATCTGGTTATTTTTTTGTGGTTTTGTGTGTGTGCAGTTTTGTGTGTGTGCTCAGTTTTTCATGTTTCTTCAGTTTTTCGTGTGTGTGTGGTTTTGGGTGTGTTCTGTATGTTGTGCACCCTGACTTCTTTCATGTGTCTGGCTTGTGTGTGGCCTTTATTTTCTATATAAGTAAAGTATGTACCAGTGCAAGCCACTCCTACGCCATCTTTTTTTCAAAGTGGAAATTTGATTACACGAAGATTATGTACTTAAATTCCCAACTTGTCTGTAGAATCCGATAGGCAGTCAGTGGTTCGACACTGTCCTGGGTCAGCACAGTACTACTTACAAATACCTATGTACACTTTTTGCACAGTACCCAACGGTGTACATTTTTGCATGTAGTATCATCTACAACTAGTAATGCCCGCACACTTTTTTTGTCTGAGAATAATCCAAAAACAGCACTTCCATTTTGATTAAACAACTTATGAATTAATTTTATTTGACACTCATTAAACTGCATGTTTGGTGATTGGATTATAAATGTTATTTGTATTATGGATAAGATGAAATGCGTCGGAAAAATAAATTGAATTGACCTGATACTTTGGGAGTCATTACCCAGCACTCACCAGTCAGTGTGTGCCCTGGATTTGTACCAAAAATATTCTCTTGTCTGCCATTTGGAGAGACAAACCACAACATTTTCTGTATTGTGAGTGTAAATGTTGTTCCCAACATGCATCAGATGAGGCATGAAAAAATTCTTCATGGCCTGGACCTGATACTTTGGGGGTCATTACCTAATCAGTCATTTTGTGCCCTGGATTTGCACCTAAAATACCCTCTTCTGTGCCATTTGGAGAGATAGATCACAACATTTCCAGCATTCTGAGTGGCACTTTTGTTCCCAATATGCATCAGATGATTCATGAAAAAGTTATTCATGTCCTTTGCCTGATACTTTGGGAGCCATTACCCAAAAAGTCAGTTTGTGCCTTGGATTTGCACCAAAAATACCCTCTTGTGTGCCATTTGGAGAGACAAACCACAACATTTCCAGCATTCTGTGTGGCAAAGTTGTTTCCAATATGCATCAGACAAATAATGAAAAAATTATTCATGTACTTTACCTGATACTTCGGGAGTCATTAGCCAATAAGTTTGTTTGTGTTCTGGTATTAAACCCCTTTCTCCCTATTGATGATAATGGAATCAACGAACGCTCCTTCTGGCTTACTCCTACCGATTATGTCCATCAGGAACGTCTCGCTCGATGTATTCCGCCTCCGATTTCTGATACGGTTCTTGCCTTTCCTACAGCCTGTACTGTTGATGATACACCCCGTGTCACAACTACACCTCGTGAACGTTATCCCAACGAGCATGATTACCTATCTCTGAAACCTTTCTTTTGTTGGGTTTCTACAGATCGCATCAAAGCTACTTTTGAAAATTCAACGCAATATGGATCCTTAGCAGTTAGCCCCGATGGTAACCTCTTCAAGCGTTTTCATTTCCCTCAACCGGCAATGAATGTTCGCCCATTCAATGACGACATATTGTCTGATGTCGTGTACTCCGACGTCCCAGCAATTGATGGCGGTTCCAAACTTGCACAAATTTTCTTTGGTTGTAAATCCCATATCATACATGTCGAAGAGATGCGTACCACCGGTGATTTCCTATCATGTTTTCAGAACTTCGTTCAAAAATGGGACAGACCTCTCTGCCTCTTATGTGATCATGGTAACTACCAATCTAGCAAGAGGGTCATCAATTATCTCAAGATGTTATGGATTGGACTTTGGCAGAGTGAACCCTATCACCAACACCAGAATCAATTTGAACGGCGTTATCAAATGTTTAAGCGTATTGTCAATCGCGTCATGGACCGCACGGGCACACCACCACATCTATGGTTGTTGTGCATGACATACGTTGCCGGACTCCTCAATGTTATTTCTGATCCTACTCTATTGGATATGCAACCGGTCTTCATTGCCACCGGTACACTTGGTGATATAAGCGCGTATACCAGTTTCTTTTGGTTTGAACCCGTTTACTTCAAGACCAATGACTCCCCTTTTGGTACCCAGTCTACTGAACGCCTCGGTCATTTCGTTGGCATTGTCGAACATGTTGGCAATGGACTATGTTTCCGAATCTGGGATCCAGTTACTAACAAATTGCTTGACTATTCTGGTGTCTGCTCCTCTTACACCTGAGTCACGCAACAAACAAGCTGGCCTCTTTACTGATGATGGCTTCGTCGCATGGCGTAAAGCAAAGGATTCGGTACCTCGATTGTACGCAACCGGTGACGCCCCTACACTCCCAAAACATGGGGAGCATACCACTACAGATGCTCCAACCGAGAAGCCCAAACCACAGGACGTTCCAACTAGCTACTCCTCCTCTTGGCATCTCAACTACGGACTCCAACACCAAGCATAGCCTCGACAATCCTGTGGCACCGGAAGGCAACATGCCTCCAGTTCCTACCAAGCAACAGGCTGCGTCACCTCCTATTCAGATACCTGACAATAGCCAACCTTTCGCATCTGGAAATCAGGTTATTATCTAACCACCCGCCCACCCCTCGTTACCGAGCTTTCTATGTAAGAAGGTTGATGACAGCCCCAGCTGGTCCCCTTCTCCACTCCCTACCAACTATGGGGAGAGTTTTGATGGTCCTCCTACGACACACATCTTCAGCAAGCTTGTGTGCCATTTGGAGAGACAAACCACAACATTTCCAGCATTCTGGGGGGCAATATTGCTCAAACTATGGATGGGTTAGACTATGAAAGAAAAATGACAAGAACCAATCTGATACTTTAGCCATTATGAATTTTGAAATCATTTTGGACCCTGGTCATGCTGGACCCTACTAGTACATACTGTAGGTCGGTATGTACTGTAGGTTGGTATGCACATACAAAAAAGTTACGTAGATTCGGTACGCAAATTCACTACTAAAAATACTATAGTAGGAAAATAGTGTAGAAAAACACGTAAGTAGATTTGCTACGCAAATTCATTGCCAAAAATAATCTAGTAGGAAATTAGTGTAGAAAAACATGTAAGTAGATTCCCTAAGCAAATTCAGTACTAAAAAGGAAGACGGATAGACCTTCGTAAGAGCCGCTCATTCAAAAGAATTAAAAAAAATTAATCGTTTGTATGAGCCACTTGTTCGAAAGATATTTTTTCTCTGAGTAATCAATCTTACTGTGTGGTTTTACTGTGTGATTTTACAGTGTGATTTTACAGTGCCGCGGAAAAAAAAGACACTTTACATTCATAAGTTTTAAAGACGTCATTATCCAACTTATCTGAGTAGAGTGGTGTTTCTTGCAACACTTTGTCTGAGAACGTGGGATCCGACCCTCTTTGAGCAAAACAATCCGTTCTCAGATATTCCAGTGCTAAATAACAGCCTTGTACTGCTTGACAATAGAAAGCATTGGACGACAAGTGATTAGTTGCTGGATAGACAGTATTCTTGGACTTGATCACCCAAACACAGATGTCTTGAAAGCACAAAATCTGCATCCCTTGCCTTTATATCAACTGGAACAAGATCCTGTTTTTTTGTGACATAGGAGTTAGAAGTCTTCAAATCAATGGCACAGACCTTCGTACAAGCCACTCATTCAAAATATGCTATTTTTTTAATGTTTATACGAGCCACTCGTTGGAATGATTTTACAGTGTGATTTTACAGTGTTGCGGGGAAAAAATACTCTTTCCATTCATAAATTTGGATGAAAAACCTCCAAACCCAACCTATCTGAGTAGAGTGGTGCTTCTTGCAACACTTCGTCCGAGAAGGTGTGATCCGACCCTCTTTGAGCAAAACGATCTGTTCTCAGATATTTCAGACCAAAATAACAGCCTTGTACTGCAGGACAATAGAAAGCATTGAACGAGTGATTAGTTGCTGGAAAGATAGTGTTTGAATTGGCCCCCAAACACAGACGTCTTGAAAGCACAAAATCGGCATCCCTTGCATCTATATCAATGGAAACAAGATCCTGTTTTTCATGACATAGGAGTAAGAAGTCTTTCATTCAAACATCAAATCAACGGCAGCAGCAACGGTGGAAAGGACGGCAATGGTGGAACGATTCAACAGCGAGAGGATGGCAACAGTGGAATGAATTGACAGCAAAAGGATGGCAACAGTGGAACAAATCAACAGCAACAACAACGTGAGACAGATAAATAATGATGCTCTGCCAACTGAATTACAGATGATGTATTTTCTAACTTTGGCTTTTCTTCTCACTATTTCAGGAACGACAATGACGCAAACTGACGACAGCAAGAACATCAACAACTACAACGACCGCAACCACAAGCTGATGTTGGAACAAATGAATGGTAATGGTGGAATGAATTGATGGCAACAAGACAAATCAAAGGCAAGAACAACAGATTGGGACAACGGATGGGAACAATGATAGCAACAACAATAGCAACAGCAAGAGCAAGAGCACCCGAGCAGCAAGAGCGAGCAGTGAGAGCAACAGCAAGAGCGAGCAGCAAGAGCAACAGCAAGAGCTAGAGTAATACTTCCTATGATTTTATACACACATTTTGCGAACTATATTCATCATCCTTACCCCCCCCCCCCCCCCCCTGCGCGCGCGTGCTCCAAATAGAAGTAGTAACACATCCTCGCCCTCGTTGTCATTATTATTTTGGTTTATTGTTGCGTGTTGGTGCGAGTGTGTGGCGTCTGTTTCTTCTAATTTGCTCAACGTCTCCTTATAGATGTAATAGTGAGGCCCCTGCACAAACGTTGCTATTGGTGCCATTGTTCCAGAGATATCTGCCCTCACTGTTATTTTGGGTGTTTCCTTGAAATACAACCAAATTTGTCACTCTGCTATGTTGAGTCTGTTCCTTCTAATCCACTCAATTGATCTATTCGAAACTTGTCTGACGTTTCCTTATAAATGTAATAGTGAGGCCTCTGCAATATTGTTGCTGTTGGTGTCTTCAATACAGAGATATCTGCTCTCACTGTTATTTGGGCTGCTTCCTTGAAATACAACCAAATTTTCCCTTTCAGCTTCACTGGCTTGATTCTTCTAATCCACTCAATCAATCAATTTGAAACTTGCAGGCCTTTTCCTTCTTGATATAATAAAGAGATCCCTGCAATATTGTTGCCCTCCGTGTCTTCAGTATGGAGATATTACTGTTCATTGTTAATTCCCTTGTTTAAATGAACCTCCTGTGTCCAATGCTTTGCCAGTTAGATACTTCTAATCCACTCAATCAATCAATTTGAAATTTTCAGCCTCGTCCTTCTTGTTTTAATGAAGGGATCCCTGCAATATTTTTGTCGCCAGTGACTCCAGTATGGAGATATCTGCTGTCACTGTTATTTGGAGGGGGTGGAGTTCCTGCTTGGCCCTCCTATTTCTTCTAACGCAGGACAGATCCCTTTGAGACTTGCAGGCCTTGTTGATCTTGGTGTGAACAAAGCACTTGGTGTGGACTAACCCTCATGGTCTGTTCTACGGAAGGAGAAACTGAACGGTTGTCAAAATGTAAATGGTGTTCTTTGTAATTCACCAATCGCCCTTTGATTGCCATTCCCAGTCAGCAAATCAGTAGAGTAACATGCTGGCATTCAAACCTGGTAGGGTTTGTACATGTCTGCCTCCATTCTCTCCTCTATCCAAGGGGAAAGAGATGGGTTGGAGTAGGGCCCATTGTTGTCATTGTCTTTGCCATTTGAATACCCTTCCCGATTGAAAACGAAGTAGAGTAATGTGTAGGTATTTGAGTTCGTGTCATTTTGTACTTTTTGTATGGTGGTGGTGAACCTTCATGGTCTGTTCTAGTGAAGGAGAAGCAGAAGGGTTGTTGTAGGGCCGTCAAAATGGAAGTTAATGAGTGATTCCCACCAATGATAAAGTAATAAAAGACCAAAATAATAACTCCTCACTCCTTCTCTTTTAATTCAAACATCATTGTACCGTATGGTACCAATCCGGTCAATTTTTGAGTAACAACAATTTTTCGATAGATTGGATGTAAACTCGATGTTAATTGGTTACAACTCCGTTGCAAAAAGCGTCAGTCTAAATTGTTGTCAGATTCGTAGTACCGGTAGTATGACACAGATATTCTGTGTTTTCGGGAATGGCCCAATGTGCACTTCAACGTGCAATTCGATTTTCGAACTGTTTTGAATTCTCTTCAACTTGAAAAGGTCGATGATTACTTATTTCGTATGTTGGCTGGAGTTTAAAGGCGTGAACCCCAAAATTCAAGAAAATTGAAGCAAGAGGCATATCTCCTCCAAACCTCACGAATGTGCATATGAGTTTCACGGAGAATTTATCTACTGTATTCCGTACAAATTACCGGTACGAAGCTTTTTAGATCAAGAGAGATGAATGCGCATACGCGGATTATCTTTTGCTTCTACCGGTATGACTGATTTCACCAACGTGTTGGACACCGCGGAGATTTGCATAAAACAGGAAGACAGATTAAGTCTTATCCGATACTTCTGTCAGTTTTTTGTTAGAAACGGTCAATGTTCTTTCTGATTTGTCGGTGTCCCATCCAGATTGGAGCATAGGCACCTGACATACCGGTACTCGTACCACCAGAGAACACTATTATTTCATTTCATTTATTGTTTACTTCGTTTTCCGTAATACGGAGTAACATTATTATTTTTCATTGGGGATGACATACCGGTAAGATGCATTTGCGCTCATATTTTTTGGTGAAACCATCCAGCGTGCCAAAGAACAAGGGAGAAGGCATAACACTTATTTCGTGGTTAGTTGCACTTCTTGCCCCTTTCTGGGCAGTTCTCGCCCCCTTTGGGGTACAAGCACTTCTTGCCCGTTTGAGGGCATCTGCGTAGAATAAGGTATTGAAGAAAAATAATGTGACATTTCCCCGAGTTGCAAGTACTATACTTGCACCTCCGAAAAGGGCACTTTTTTTTTGGCAAGCCCCCTTGCAAGTATTATTTGTCCAGGTATTTGATTCAAGCCCGCTCGCATCCGCGCACCACCACCAACACGAACAGTAATACTGTACGGTATCCACAGAATTGGCGAACTGGAAAATGCGATCGTTCGCAATATTCGGAAAACAAGTTCTGCGGCTTTGACAACGGCAACGATTGCTGACGACAACGACAACGACAACGACAACGACGTCGCTAACGAGATCTCCGTGGGTGTTTCTCTTTCCTCTGTAGCCACTGACATGGAAATACCGTTGGGAAATTTGCACAGCATTGTGGCTTTATCAACCGCAGAAAATTCTACCAGTACCGGAAGAATGTCAGTGTCCCAATCGTTGGTCTCGTTTTCATCGTCCTCCGGTCGAAATAATTCGTCTCTGTTTTCGAAAGAATCCCGCATTGGTGGCGAAGGCTGCGACGACAAAGATGGCGGTGGCGGTAGCGGTGATACTGCGGAACGCAAAAGGATTCGTTCGATGGAAGAGGGGATCGGAGAAGATTTATTTGTCCGCGAAGGAAGAAACTACGGTGGCGTAATTGACGGAGAAATTGATATCGGATTTTCGCGCTATCAAAACCAAAAACAAGAGCGAGTGAAGCTTTTGTCGCGAGAATCCAAATCCGGAGAAGATAGGCAAAGTGTCAGCATTACCAACGACGGGGATGACGAAACTATTCTCAACCAGAATCATGGAAACAGAGAAAGCATTAATCCTGTTTTGACGTGTTCACCCAATGATGAAAGTAGCTTGGGAATACCGAGGGTCTCGCAAAACAATTCTTCTTTTTTACACGTGAGTAGTGGTGTTGGAATGGCGAAGAACAACGATCTTCTACTACCATTGACTATTCCGTCTTCGGAAGGACTACCACAGCAGCAACAAACGCGACTATTTAGAAACTTGCGTGATCTGATGTTCAATAGCAGTGTCTTAGGATCGATTTCTCCTATGGATGCAAAGGGAGTTAATGACCACAAGATCAGAACAAACTATGTCAGCGTCCAACGACATTTTCCATGCATCTAACAGCGATAGATCCAATCGATTTTCCAGTGGTGATCATGATGAAGACACTAGAACAAAGGTTGTTCGATTCGCGGAGGATGAAAGCTCTCATCCAGATTTGATGGGAGATACGCAAATGCGCCCACCTAATTCAACACGGGGTTTAATGCATACCTTGGATATATTCAACGAATCTGACGGTGATCCATATAGCATTGACAAACTCAGTGATGGTCACAGCAGTCATGTGGAAAAGTTTTACAGAAAAATGTACAGACAAGAGAGAGAAGACGAGGCAACAACTCTGGAGTACGATTCTGATGAAGAGGACGATGGTGAAAATGCCGAACAGAAAATTGTTCGCGGAATGCTCTATTCATTGGGTGGAATGGCATTAGTGGGTGCCATAGGGGGCGTGACGAAGTTAGTCTCCTCGTTCCGCAACTCCAGAAGCGATGTCTTGGCTGAAGAAATCGCAGCGGAAGGAGCAGATGATATTATTTCGGCCATCAACGTGTCTAAATTACAATCAGGTGCATTTTCCAGTTCTGTTTCGTCGTCCACGGCAACAGCTAGTACCTCGAGCTCGGTATTATCAACGCATAGCATATCCACCTTGAACGCTTCTGCTGCAGCAGCTTCTTCCACAACATTTTCTACCTCTGCTACAACAGCATCTTCTATGGCATCCATTACGGCATCTTCTGCAGCGTCGACCGTAGCAGCACCGACGGCAGCAGCATCGACGGCAGCAGCAGCATCCGCAGCAGCTGTATCTGCAGCAGCAGTATCCGCAGTAGCATCCACCACAACATCAGGGAGCTCTACGATTGCGGCATCTGTGATTGGTGCTTCTTCAAGTGCTAAAGATGCAACTACATCTACTGCAGTTGCCGCCAAGGTCTTCGAAGTAGCCGCCGCACAGTAAGTTTGGTCAAAACAATCCACTGAAGATCAACTTTGCTTTCAAAATATTGCTCTTCTAACATAAATTTTTGAAACAAATTTGTTCAAACCCTCGCTTCCTGAAGTGCTGTGGAACAGTCGTAAGTTGAACCGAATACACGAACAGGAGAGTTGTCTGGAATCCTCTCTGTTCCTCTCACAATTCTTTTTGTAAAATCCAAACGTCTTCACATTACATTACTTCAGTATGGCCATCAACGCCGCCAGTACAATAGGAGCTGCGTCAGCTGCTGTTGGAACTAAGACGGCGGCAGTAGCAACCATAGGCTCTGCAACAGCAGTCGTCTCAGCAACATCAGCAACCACAACTGTAAGTAATGAATAGGTTTCAAATAATTATATTCGTGTAGCACGTGATCGGCGTCGATAGTTATTTTTTTGTAAGAGGCTATTGGCTCTGCTTGTTGCTCATCTTTTGGATAATCCTTCAATCTTTTTCAGGCTATGATTGGGGTTGCAATTGGTGCCATGCTTTCCGCTAGTGCAGCTATCGGTGTATTACCAGATATCGTGAGACGAAATGACATGTTCTCTTGCATTATAAGTCCGTCTGACGCTACAGCTATAATTAAAATATCATTCGCAACTGGGTCTGATTCCCGCGCGGTTGATTTAATTCAAAGTGGTAGCGAGGAGGAGTGGAATCGATTCGGGAATAACATTTCGGAGATATACAATAATCTTTCAGGCTGCGACGAGTTATACCAACGACAAATGAAAAATTGTTCTTTTCTGGACAGCGGACGTTACGAGCTAGAAAATGGCGCTACGATTATTGAAACTCTTTGGGAAACGACTGTGACGTGCAACAGGTCGTGTCCATATTATGATCCTGTATTTGGTGTTGAAACCAAAGATCTTGTTACACGTATGTTGGAAAGTTTGGATGGCACTGATACAAAAACAGCATCCAACCAAGATTCAGCCCCAACCTCTGAGATTTTGACAGCGGATCCATTGTCAACTGCAATCAAATCCACAAGTATGGAGTCAAATATTTATCAGAGTAGTCGACGATCTGTGCAAACAAAAGTGCATGTCAGTCGAACCGATTTTTTGCAAAGTATCAACGCAATATCAGTCCAACCGTCGAATCAAACAGATTTAGACAGTCCAAGTAGGCTGACACCAAGTGCATCGCTAAATTTAGCGAAAACCTCTATGCCAAGTTCATTGCCTAGCCTGGCCCCAAGTGGATCGCCAGATCTTCTTCCAAGCTCTGTGCCAAGCTCCTTGCCAAGCCTGTCTCCAAATAGTTCACCTAACTTTAGCGCCAAGCTCTATGCCAAGTTCCTTGCCAAGCTTGACACCAACTGCATCACCAAGTACATTGCCCAGTCGGCCTCCAAGTGAAACACCAAGTGCATTGCCGAGTATAGCTCCAAGTGCATTACCAAGTTCTTTTCCTAGCTTGACACCAAGCACATTGCCAAGTCAAACTCCGAGTGAAACAACAAGTGCATTGCCGAGCCTAGCTCCAAGTGCATTACCAAGTTCTTTTCCTAGCTTGACACCAAGCACATTGCCAAGTCAGACTCCGAGTGAAACACCAAGTACATTGCCGAGTAAAGCTCCAAGTGCATTACCCAGTTCTTTTCCTAGCTTGCCACCAAGCACATTGCCAAGTCTGACTCCGAGTGAAACACCAAGTGCACTGCCAAGCCTAGCTCCAAGTGCATTACCAAGTTCTTTTCCTAGTTTGACACCAAGCACATTGCCAAGTCTGACTCCGAGTGAAACACCAAGTGCATTGCCGAGCCTAGCTCCAAGTGCATTACCAAGTTCTTTTCCTAGCTTGACACCAAGCACATTGCCAAGTCTGACTCCGAGTGAAACACCAAGTGCATTGCCCAGTCGGCCTCCAAGTGCATTACCAAGTTCTTTTCCTAGCTTGACACCAAGCACATTGCCAAGTCTGACTCCGAGTGAAACACCAAGTGCATTGCCGAGCCTAGCTCCAAGTGCATTACCAAGTTCTTTTCCTAGCTTGACACCAAGCACATTGCCAAGTCTGACTCCGAGTGAAACACCAAGTGTATTGCCGAGTCTAGCTCCAAGTGCATTACCAAGTTTTTTTCCTAGCTCAGAACCAAGCACATTGCCAAGTCAGACTCCGAGTGAAACACCAAGTGCATTGCCGAGCCTAACCCCAAGTGCATTGCCAAGTTCTTTTCCTAGCTTGACACCAAGCACATTGCCAAGTCAGACTCCGAGTGAAACACCAAGTACATTGCCGAGTAAAGCTCCAAGTGCATTACCCAGTTCTTTTCCTAGCTTGCCACCAAGCACATTGCCAAGTCTGACTCCGAGTGAAACACCAAGTGCACTGCCAAGCCTAGCTCCAAGTGCATTACCAAGTTCTTTTCCTAGTTTGACACCAAGCACATTGCCAAGTCTGACTCCGAGTGAAACACCAAGTGCATTGCCGAGCCTAGCTCCAAGTGCATTACCAAGTTCTTTTCCTAGCTTGACACCAAGCACATTGCCAAGTCTGACTCCGAGTGAAACACCAAGTGCATTGCCCAGTCGGCCTCCAAGTGCATTACCAAGTTCTTTTCCTAGCTTGACACCAAGCACATTGCCAAGTCTGACTCCGAGTGAAACACCAAGTGCATTGCCGAGCCTAGCTCCAAGTGCATTACCAAGTTCTTTTCCTAGCTTGACACCAAGCACATTGCCAAGTCTGACTCCGAGTGAAACACCAAGTGTATTGCCGAGTCTAGCTCCAAGTGCATTACCAAGTTCTTTTCCTAGCTTGACACCAAGCACATTGCCAAGTCAGACTCCGAGTGAAACACCAAGTGCATTGCCGAGCCTAACCCCAAGTGCATTGCCAAGTTCTTTTCCTAGCTTGACACCAAGCACATTGCCAAGTCTGACTCCAAGTGAAACACCAAGTGCATTGCCCAGTCGGCCTCCAAGTGCATTACCAAGTTCATTTCCTAGCTTGACACCAAGCACATTGCCAAGTCAGACTCCAAGTGAAACACCAAGTGCACTGCCAAGCCTAGCTCCAAGTGCATTACCAAGTTCTTTTCCTAGCTTGACACCAAGCACATTGCCAAGTCAGACTCCAAGTGAAACACCAAGTGCATTGCCCAGTCGGCCTCCAAGTGCATTACCAAGTTCTTTTCCTAGCTTGACACCAAGCACATTGCCAAGTCAGACTCCAAGTGAAACACCAAGTGCATTGCCAAGCCTAGCTCCAAGTGCATTACCAAGTTATTTTCCTAGCTTGACACCAAGCACATTCCCAAGTCTGACTCCGAGTGAAACACCAAGTGCATTGCCGAGCCTAGCTCCAAGTGCATCACCAAGTTTTTTTCCTAGCTCAGAACCAAGCATATTGCCAAGTCTGACTCCAAGTGAAACACCAAGTGCATTACCAAGTTCTTTTCCTAGCTTGACACCAAGCACATTGCCAAGTCAGACTCCAAGTGAAACACCAAGTGCATTGCCGAGCCTAACCCCAAGTGCATTACCAAGTTCTTTTCCTAGTTTGACACCAAGCACATTGCCAAGTCAGACTCCGAGTGAAACACCAAGTGTATTGCCGAGCCTAAGTCCAAGTGCATTACCAAGTTCTTTTCCTAGCGTGACACCAAGCACATTGCCCAGTCGGCCTCCGAGTGAAACACCAAGTGCATTGCCGAGCCTAGGTCCAAGTACATTACCAAGTTTTTTTCCTAGCTCAGAACCAAGCAAATTGCCAAGTCAAACTCCGAGTGAAACACCAAGTGCATTGCCAAGCCTAGGTCCAAGTGCATTACCAAGTTCTTTTCCTAGCTTGACACCAAGCACATTGCCAAGTCAGACTCCGAGTGAAACACCAAGTGCATTGCGGAGCCTAGCTCCAAGTGCATCCCCAAGTTCTTATCCTAGCTTAACACCAAGCACATTGCCAAGTCAGACTCCAAGTGAAACACCAAGTGCATTGCCGAGCCTAGCTCCAAGTGCACTACCAAGTTCTTTTCCTAGCTTGACACCAAGCACATTGCCAAGTCAGACTCCAAGTGAAGCACCAAGTGTATTGCCGAGCCTAGGTCCAAGTGCATTACCAAGTTCGTTTCCTAGCTTGACACCAAGCACATTGCCAAGTCTGACTCCGAGTGAAACACCAAGTGCACTGCCAAATCTAGCTCCAAGTGCATTACCAAGTTCTTTTCCTAGCTTGACACCAAGCACATTGCCAAGTCAGACTCCGAGTGAAACACCAAGTGCATTGCCAAGCCTAGGTCCAAGTGCATTACCAAGTTCTTTTCCAAGCTTGACACCAAGCACATTGCCAAGTCAGACTCCGATTGAAACACCAAGTGCATTGCCGAGCCTAACCCCAAGTGCATTACCAAGTTCTTTTCCTAGCTTGACGCCAAGCACATTGCCAAGTCAAACTCCGAGTGAAACACCAAGTGCATTGCCAAGCCTAGGTCCAAGTGCATTACCAAGTTCATTTCCTAGCTTGACACCAAGCACATTGCCAAGTCTGACTCTGAGTGAAACACCAAGTGCATTGCCGAGCCTAGCTCCAAGTGCATCCCCAAGTTCTTATCCTAGCTTAACACCAAGCACATTGCCAAGTCAGACTCCGAGTGAAACACCAAGTGCATTGCCGAGCCTAGCTCCAAGTGCATTACCAAGTTCTTTTCCTAGCTTGACACCAAGCACATTGCCAAGTCAGACTCCGAGTGAAACACCAAGTGTATTGCCGAGCCTAGGTCCAAGTGCATTACCAAAGTTCTTTTCCTAGCTTGACACCAAGCACATTGCCAAGTCTGACTCCGAGTGAAACACCAAGTGCACTGCCAAGCCTAGCTCCAAGTGCATTACCAAGTTCTTTTCCTAGCTTGACACCAAGCACATTGCCAAGTCAGACTCCGAGTGAAACACCAAGTGCATTGCCAAGCCTAGGTCCAAGTGCATTACCAAGTTCATTTCCTAGCATGACACCAAGCACATTGCCAAGTCTGACTCCGAGTGAAACACCAAGTGCATTGCCGAGCCTAACCCCAAGTGCATTACCAAGTTCTTTTCCTAGCTTGACACCAAGCACATTGCCAAGTCAGACTCCGAGTGAAACACCAAGTGCATTGCCGAGCCTAGCTCCAAGTGCATCACCAAGTTATTTTCCTAGCTTAACACCAAGCACATTGCCAAGTCAGACTCCGAGTGAAACAACAAGTGCATTGCCGAGCCTAGGTCCAAGTGCATTACCAAGTTATTTTCCTAGCTTGACACCAAGCACATTCCCAAGTCTGACTCCGAGTGAAACACCAAGTGCATTGCCCAGTCGGCCTTCAAGTGCATTACCAAGTTCTTTTTCTAGCTTGACACCAAGCACATTGCCAAGTCAGACTCCGAGTGAAACACCAAGTGCACTGCCAAGCCTAGCTCCAAGTGCATTACCAAGTCTTTTTCCAAGCTTGACACCAAGCACATTGCCAAGTCTGACTCCGAGTGAAACACCAAGTGCATTGCCGAGCCTAGCTCCAAGTGCATCCCCAAGTTCTTATCCTAGCTTAACACCAAGCACATTGCCAAGTCAGACTCCGAGTGAAACACCAAGTGCATTGCCGAGCCTAGCTCCAAGTGCATTACCAAGTTCTTTTCCTAGCTTGACACCAAGCACATTGCCAAGTCAGACTCCGAGTGAAACACCAAGTGCATTGCCGAGCCTAGGTCCAAGTGCATTACCAAGTTCTTTTCCTAGCTTGACACCAAGCACATTGCCAAGTCAGACTCCGAGTGAAACACCAAGTGCATTGCCGAGCCTAGGTCCAAGTGCATCACCAAGTTTTTTTCCTAGCTCAGAACCAAGCACATTGCCAAGTCAAACTCCGAGTGCATCACCAAGTGCATTGCCAAGCCTAGGTCCAAGTGCATTACCAAGTTCTTATCCTAGCTCAACACCAAGCACATTGCCAAGTCAAACTCCGAGTGCATCACCAACTCTTTTGCCATTCCTGGCTCCAACTAGTTCACCAACTTCAAGTTTTTCATTGCCATTTCTGGCTCCAACTAGTTCACCAACTTAAGTACCAAGCTCTATGCCAAGTTCCTTGCCAAGCTTGAACGAAATGATTGAATCACTTACAGTCGTTAAAAACTTTAACTTTCCAGAATGTTGGTAGGAATGATTAACGCTTACGACACTATTTAGTGGTTCAAGTCACGGGACGTATAATAGAGTAATGCTTTGATTCACTACACACATAATTTTGTAATAGTAACAACATGAATAATTTTTTTACTTAATACTAACAACAAGCACAATATAACCCTGATCTTATTATTTTTAATTCAATGATACACCATTGTAGGTAGTATGCTGATGATCCAGACCTGATGCCCACCATCTGAAGTACTACTAGTAATTCTATTTGTTCTTTTTCTTGTTAGAAGGAACAAGAAGAATGCACTAACCATCATTATTGAAAAGAACTTTTTGTTTTATGAATGTGTTTGTAGAATTTGTTTTGCTACTTGGAAAGAAAATACATGACAAAGAAGAGGACGACTAAGATGAATAAAAGTTTTCATTCTCTTATATTTGTAATAAAAAAATGGTGGGGTAAGTTAGTAGTCGTATTTGAAGAAAAGCATGAAAAAAATACGCTTGGCAAATGTCAACTAATCATTTGTATTGTGTTTTGTTTTGTTGGAGAAAGGACAACGAATAATATTAGTTAGATCACATAATTGTTATTGGTGGTGTTGTACATAACCTTTATGTGAAATATTTGTTGAAAGCAGAGTAATGAGAGTAAGGAGCATCTTTTTAAAATAATTTGTTATTGTTGCAAGAAGAACCAAAGTCATTCACATCAACTTACACGTTGAACTATTCTAATTAGGTGCTGTTTTCTAACGTTGACACGAGAAGATGACTAAGGATAATGCTCTTTTTAAATATTCAATAAATGGTGCAATGTTGATTGAAATGGATAAGACATTGTTTCTTTAGTACACTGTTGTAATACTAGTACTAGTAATACTTGCTTTCAAGAAATGAGATACAAATTGAAAACAAACGTAGTAGCCAACTGGTGGAGTCCACATTTATGTGCACTAGAACAAGTTGTTGACCTTTTGACATGTTTGATGTCCCTCGTTCCGCATAAACTTCCGTTTGGTTTGTAAGACCAAGCATACAAGAACTATGATCACTTGGTGCTTTCAGCATCATTTGAATTGCGTGCCACTTGCATATTGCACAATGGATCATTCCAATTGAATAAATTGGACAACGTGGTGGTGTACTGCGGTTTATTTGCCACAATACACAATGCGGTCATACGGGCACCAGATTGTGCGGGAAACCTGTGTGCCATCCGGCTCTTCCTTGTACACCATATATCCAGGATTCAAAGGAAATTGGTCTTCTTATATGCATAACTCTTGACTACTCCCGTCCCAGGGGGTGGCATATCCTTGATTGTAACCTTGCTATCAATAGCGTATCAAGGAAACTTGATCTTTGGATTAACATCAGATAACAACACCTTGTTGTTACCAGCGGATTGTTCTGTACCTCATGTTATCTATATAAAATTTAATAAGGAGTGGAGGTGCATTGTTGATCAAAACAGATACGACATTATTGATTCGGTACGCGAATTTTGCAGGCACTTGCATTTGGTTTGTAAGATCAGCCATATGGGGAGCAGTAGTAGGATCAGTTCACCCTTTTGTCATCCTTTGTGTTCTAAGCTGGCACTTGTGCATTAGCTGATGCATCCTTCCAATTGAATAAATCGGACAGCGTGGTGTACTGTGGTGTATTTGACCCGATATGGTCATATGGGAACCAGGTTGCGCGAGAGACCTGTTTGCCATCCGGTTTTATCTTGTACACCATGTATCCAGCAGGGCAATCTAGAAGGAAATTGGTCCTTCTTTTTATGTGCATAACTCTTGTTGACTACTCCCCTTCCGGGGGGGGGGGGGGGGGTTATCCGTGATTGTTATCTTGCTATCAATTGCAAAACGAGGACGAGGATACTTTATCCTGGGATCAACGTCTGACAACTACAACTTGACGTTACCAGACAACTGTTTTTGTCGCACCGTTGGGTAGAGGGCAAGAACTTGCAAAAGGTATCCTAGATTTACAACATGGCCAAGGTTTAGAGAAACCTTCCTGTCCTTGTGCTTGTTACGTAGATTTGATTGCTCTGTCACCATCTTTTTACGTTTGTGACCTGGGCACAAAAACGTTCTTCATGCCTTGGGCTTTGGCGGCAACAATCTTGGTACCTTTGGTTTCGCGGGTGGCTTCTTATCGTTTACTTTGTCATCCCCTTCTGGGTTATTTGGGAACCCATCCCCATCACTTTCCAATTGTTTGTTGGCTGCTGCTTCATCAACCCAAGGAGCTTGAAAGAATGACTTCACTCCATTGTGCCCTTTGTTTGTGAACATTAGCCATCCAACAGAAAATGTTTCGGTATTTTTGCTGAACAGTTCCAATTTACGGCATTTTTTTTAAAGGAAGACCCACTTTGCAATGTCAGCTGCACTGTGATGGTGAAAATCCGGAACACTGATATTCTCGAAAACTTCACTCAAAGAAAGACCATAGGATTTTGAATTCTTTTCATTATCTTCTGATACAAAGCCAACTTCCAAGTTTGCCTGAAGGGCACTGTTTTTTGCTTGAATACTTCACGCAGAAGTTCCTGAGTCAAAGGAGTGAACAATTTCTCCCAAACCAGCAGGTAATTGTACATAGTGAGAAACTCAAGGGACCTTGTGAAAAAGTTACTACCGCAAATTAGTATTTCCGGGTGGGTGATAAAAATCTCACAAAGGTGTCTCGTGTGCTTGCAAAACAACCGGTCCTCTACTGTACATTGGCAGTTCTTGTTGAAATTAAGGAACCTTGTAACTAAAAGGCCTTTCTCGTCTTCTTCTAAAGGGTAAGTCCCCTTGGACTTGTCACCTCTTAGAAGTTCTGGAGGAGTCAGTTTGTCGAATTGGATGGAACTCCTGCCACTTGTGGTGTAAATGTATAACCAATATACGTGGCAACCTGCATGTAAGGTGGAGTTGGACAATGATTGGCGCTCTGCTTTCAAATATATGTCCATCTTCTCAATTGCAGTGTCAAGGTTGAGAGCTCTTTGTGGTTGTTGAATACTGCATGAACTATTGCTGTCACAACCATAGTAATTTCCTTCTGAATCCTGTCTGTTGAGAGTCTGTTTCAAAGGCTTCTGAAGAACAGCAAAGCTGTGTTAGTGTGTTAGTAGACAAACAATTGTACTCTACGCATGACAATTGTGATTGGATACTTTTGGCAAGGGACAATCTTACTACAGGCGAGACTATGGAAACGCCAGATCTCTTCTTACTGTGAACTTGCTCAGATACAGCAAGATAGATCTTAGATATTGTAGATTACAAGTAGTTGATAGCAACTAGTGTGAATTTTGGAGATATAATCAGTTGAATGTTAAAAGTATGAGATAAAGTGAAATCTTGCCAAAACGCAAGGTATCTCTTTTATTGAGGTGAAATACGTTTCGGCTGCTGTTGCGTTGTGATGAGATTACTTGCTGATTATTTCCATGCATGCATTGATAATTGGCCGTATATATATATATATATATATATATGTATTGTGTGAGAAGCTTCTGACAATGGTTTCCTTCTCCTGTTATCTTAGGAAGATTCCATGATACGTTTATCAATGAAATCAGAGATTGCTCACTGTAGCTCGTGTGATATTTCTCTAAACCAAAGATTGCTCACCATAGAATCTGGGCAATACTAGAAAACAGGGATTGCTCACCATTGATACGCGATGGGAATCGGCGCGCTGTGGGAATCAATGTGCCATGGGAATGGATTACTTGACTGGATCGGGACTCATTGATTTGTATGAATAGAACAACTGCTGTTGTGTAGCTTTGGTGTTGTTGGACACGAAAGGAATTTAATACTCCCCATGTCTCCTTGTGAAAGAACATCACGTCTAAATGATGCTTCCATCATCTTGGAGGAGGTCGCCAGTATTCCCACAGAAGTGGAAGATGGGCTTGAGCAGTGGATACACAACTGAGTGTCCCCAATGCTTAGTGAGGATATCTGCACAATTATCCTTACCGGGTGTTTGGAGGGCTCTGAAAGATGAGGAGAAACTGTCGGTATTTGGTAGTTTAACTTGAATTGGTTATTACATGAAATTGTTATTTGAAATTGTGAGCAAAATCTGCTCTTTACTAAAATCACCATATTGGTGCATCGGCCCGCTAATACTCCAATGCACACACTAAATCACTAATATTCACATCGACCCGCTAATACTCCAATGTGCTGCATGTGTCCTTTGTACCAAATGGGCCGTAGAGATTTACCTTGTGCCCGGTAGGTTTGGTACATAAGGACCTATTTTTAGTAAGAAGGAGAACCGGAACCGGTAAGTGGTAAAATCTCATTCCCACTTCCATTCATGTTGGTCCATTCCTGTAGAAGCAAGATTAATCGTACGATCGATTCTTATCTCATTCGTGTCTCATTCATTCAGTCGCACGCGTCATTCGTGTCTCATTCCACTCATTCGTTTGGTAGCGCGCGCTTGTTCGATCGACTTCAAACACACTCCCCTGCTTCAAAGGATGATAGACTCAATCAATGATACTGCTCCAGAACTTACTGTTAGCTTCATGCGCTTCCTCTGCCTTGGAGTCTACAGTCGAGAAGCTCGTGTCCTTGTTGCCTTTGGCCTTTGTGGAGTACTGATCTTTTCCATAGAACTTGGAACCGTGCTTTTCAAATAGGGGTCCAGTAAGGTTCTTGGTGAAGATATCACTTGTCATCTCGTCGCCTGTCTTCCACATCACCTTGATGATGCCCATTTCCTTCAGCTCTGGTAGGAAATACTGTTTCACTTCAATATGTCTCGTTCTTCCTGCTATGGACCAATTGTTGCAAAAATCAACTGCGCCCTTGTTGTCCACATATATCACCATAGGTAACCTGATTTGTAATCCAAGGCACATCATGACTCTCCAAATGTACAGCATGTCTTGTACACATAGTACAGCTGCATACAGCTCGGCTTCCATCACTGACAGAGCAATGATTGGCATCATCCTTGATCTTGCTGTGACATTGGCACCATTCAGCCAAGTCGGCCAGCCATTGACACTGTGCTGAGACTCATCTTTGGCATACTCCGAGTCGCTGAATCCAATCAATTCAAAAATAAAATTCCTGGTGCCGTCCCACACCGCATTTGGGGCTAATGTGAGACCTCTCTTGGGTGTTCCGGCACAATACTTCATCACTCGCTTTAGTGCCTTCATGTGGGACTTCCTTGCTTCAGTCATGAACCTAGACAGCTCCTGAACAGCATTCTGTGTTTCGATTCGTGACCATCTCATCATGTGCAATAGGATGGCTGTTCTGGACCTGTACTTGGTCTGGGCTTCCTTGGTGAGAACGCTATCAGTTGGCCCTTCACCTTCTTTCTTCAACACTGATCCTGGCTCTGCTGGAGTGGTGGGGTTTCCTCTACATTCATCAAGCTCGAATTCATCGACAAATCTTTTGATCTTGACTGGTTGAGTCATTCGGAGGGTTCTGTTCTTCTTGTCTCGCTCAATGTGACATCCAACATATTCATCCATCTCTCCAACGTCCTTGCATTCAAATAGGGACTTGAGTTGCTCTTTGTGCTTAATTACTTCTGTTTCTTCGCCTATGATGCAAAAACCGTCGACCCATAGTAACATCAAAAGTAGCTTGTTGTTGATCCACCTGAAAAATAGACATGGATCAGCCTTGCATCTCTCCATCTGCATGGTATGCATCGCTTGTCGGGCTTCTCTCCAGAATTGGATGGCTGCTTGAATTGTACCATAACGTGTTTTCTGCAATTGGAGAAGTACATATGATGGATATAATTTCTGATATTCCTTGGGAATCTTGGTGAATATTTTCTCTCCATTCTGAAATTTGCCATTCAGAAAAGCTCCTTCGACATCCACAATATAAGCCATAAAATTTGCCATAACCATCAATATCATTGCAATTCGGATAGAAATGTCACTGACAACCGGCGAGGACTTGTCTTGGCCATCAAAATGCTCGCCATCCAGCTGCTTGAACCCTCAGACTGCATTCCTGCATCTTACAGTGCCATCAGGTTTCATTTTGTTGGCCCAAGTGGTATCCATGAGTTTGGTGCCCGGTGGGACATTGGCTTCATCAATCTCTTCAAAAACTCCATATTTGACCATCTTCTCATGTTCAGCGTCAATACCCTCTGTAAACTTGTCCCTCATGGGACTGGCCATAGATTCCTTGTAGTTCATGGTCTTTAACCCGTTGGTGTTGTTAAACGCACTCCCAGCTGCGCCAACCAGACTGAGTTCACTGATAGCGCCTTCCTGAGATGGAATAGATACTGACAGAAGATTGAATTCTTTCAGCTCAGTCATTGCCTTGTGGAACTGGATTTCAGCATCAGTGAATTGTACTGCATAGCTGGCCATATCTCCATATCGTATATCCGGATTGAGATGAGAGTTCCTCACGACACGGCCATACCTTGTGGTTGTTACAACATGGGGATCTTCTTCTTCTGTATCTTCATTGCTATCATATTCATCGCTCTCATATTCAATCTTGGTTTCTTCAATATCATCATCATCGTATTCGGTTTCAGAGGGAGCATCTGCAGCAGGGATTTCAGATTCAGGTTGTAAGGGAATTGCTGGTACGGTGGCTCCCCCACTTTCATCCTGAAACTGCACGCGAGGATGCCTAGGTCTGGTGGAGGTGCGCAAGATGGAGACAGGTCTAGGTGGTGGGTCGTTAATGGGGAGATCCATGTGTCCTCCCTCAAGGAAATCAGCATGAAAATCGAGATCTTCTCCTGCTGGTGCAGTGGGCGAAAAATACATCCTCTTCAACCAGTAGATATCCTGGGTAGCTGTAAAAGTGTTCTTCAATGGATCATACATCACATAGCAATCCCCTGGCTGGTCAGTGCAGTACCCAGCAAAGAAAGCTGGAGTCCCTCGATAATTGAGCTTCGGGCTTGTGGGACGCTTGACTCAAACCACACCAGCCTCTCCAAAGGTTCTCAGATGGGCACTAAAATCAGGGACCTTGCCACAAAAGTGTTGGATCTTGGGCATAGTGGTGCCATTCACAGTGACAGCCTCCAACCAGTCCAACTGAACGCCACATCTCATTGCTAATGGGAAGAATCTGAACCTGTATTCCCTGGGCACATTGGCTTGAGAGCAGAGAGCCATCGCTCGACACACTGACCAATAGATTGCTGTTTCCACCACGCTATTCTGCTGTGGAGTATCCACAGAGGTATACTCGAATTTGCAAGAAAATTTCCAATTGGCTGAGGCCAGTCGAGAATCAAGTTTGGTGTTCTCCCTGGCTTTATCACATCAAATGTACTGCAGATGTTGGCCCTTGGATCTCCATTGTTTGAACAATGCACAGGTGGGTTCCACCATTCCATCTTTGCTGGCAAAGAAATTGACAAACCGGCATGAGGAATATTCATCAACAATCATGCGAAAATGGGTTTTGGTAATGAATGGGGCAGTCAACTTGTTACTTTTGGCATCTTTGGGGGCTTTCACTGAGGACATATCCAAAAAGAGTCTCTCGCCTGGCTTGGTGGCTGCTAAGTGTTCACTCTCGGTAGGAATCACTTTCCTTTTTGCTTTAGCTTTGGCACAATCTTCACAGGGGAGCATGGGACCACGAGTGATGGTCCAGCCAAGTGTTTCTGCTGTTTGGCGTGTTTTGATCTCATCCATGTGACCCAGAAGTTGGTGGGCTTTGTTGATGTTCATCTTGGTACCGCCACTGGTAGTGGTTGTAGCGGTGGCCGCGCTGATGTCAATGTTGTTGGTAGGATTGGCAATGCGATCGAAGTAGCCAACCCACACACAGCTTCTGTAGGTGGGAATTTGAATATCAAAATTCACTTGGGTATTCCCTTTCTTGAGGGACCATCCGGTTTTGTCGCTTCCTGTGGCTATCCAACCATTCTGTAGAGCCAAGTTTGCTGAGAACACATTGAATGCAAAATTGGGATTGAAATTTACACCTTGCAACATTGTCTGGAACTCCTTATTTCCATCCTTGTCGATCTTCTGACAGGGGATATCCCCAACCTGACATTCTTTCAGTTCGTCTCCACTTTGGGTGGTAATAGTGGCACCACTTGCTCTCAAATTGGTGGCACATCGCATACTGTTGGAACTGTGGCTTGTGGCGCCTGTATCAAAAACAAAGACATTATCATCATACAGCAGATCAAATCCTTCGGGCACAACATCTCCTTTGGTGGCTCGCTTTTGGGCATTAAGAAGTTGAAGTGAAGTGGTAGAGGTTTGCATTGCTGAGAGACAGAAATCATAGTCAATTGTTGCGCCCTGGACATCCTTCAACTTGGATTTCCAACCGGCTGGGCATCTTGCAGCATTCTTTTCATCCTCATAACAGACCGCATCTCAATGATTACCACCACAGATCCCACATTTGCTGTGTCTTCCCCGGTGTTTGCCATTGGACCTGTTTAAACCGTTGCTGTTGTTGTTACGGTTGCCATTGCTGCTATTGTTATTGTTGCCGTTGCTGTTGGTATTGTCAGTCTTCTTGTCGACACGCGGGTGGCCTGCTTTGCGCATCTTGCAGTTCTATGCTTTGTGTCCCTTTTCCTTGCACCAATAACAAACTGCATTAGTAGGCCACTTGTCTCATGTGTCCGGATTGGCAAAATCAGTCATCTCAGCACCAAACAAGCTCATTTCCGTGGCTTTTCCACCCCTGCTTTGCACACTGCGCGCCGACTTATACAGACTTGCAGCCTGGAGGTTGATTGCCTCCCAAAATTCCAATTCAGATGTATCTGCATCTTGCAGTTCATCCAGGAGGGGGGTAAGTTGCATCAGTAGATAGGCCGGCAGGGCTGCCTTAAATGCCACGATGAGTTCATCCAAGGAGGGTCTGACTGACTTGTACTGGTATTTCCTCCGCAAGTCATAGATGTCTTCAACCAAATCCTGTGGAGGGGCTCCAATGGTCAGCTTTAAGCCTTGCAGATCAATGTTCAACTGTTCCCTGTCATGTGATTTGTTGACTTTCCTGTATTCCTTTGTGAGTTCTTCAATCACCCGATGTACCCTACCTTGAGGCCACTGTGACCGGAGCTTTTCATTGGTTTCGGCTGATGCACCCCGATCAATCTTGGACTTCTCCATGATGGCTAGGCCTGTCCTATTGTCGGTGAAGGCCTTTTACAGATCATTTAGCGCTTTATTGTGGTACTTGTAAGCTCTCTTCTGCGCCTTACTCATATCCTCTTGAGGTGTAAGCTGTCCGTCTGGAGGTAGGTCCTTATGCGCCTTGGTGGTTAACATGTCACCGTATTTGTGATTATCGGCGTATGCCTGGAATTGGGTGTACCAGTCTTCAAACTTGCCCGCATCACCCTTAGCCAACTTGGGCACTTGGTTATCCACATATTCCACCATCTTGTATTTGTATTTCTTCTTGGAGCCCTTGGTGCCTGCGCTTGTGTGACTCTTGCGGCTACTCGATGCCGCACTGCTCTCTGAACTTGATAGCACACTGCTCTCGTCTTCCTCTGAGCTTGATAGCACGCTGCTCTCTTCTTCTTCTGACGTTGATTCTGCAGAAAAAGCAATTTCTATCTCTTGATTCTGGGTTGGTGGATCCTCCTCCATTCGTTAACAGACCAAACCAAAAAAGTAAATTGTCGTATTCCGATCCGAAGTAAATTGTCGTATTCCGATCAAATGTAAATTGTTGTTTATAATCGTTGTTTATAATCAGTCCGTTCGATTTTGATTTCTTGATATCCGATTCTGCCGCCTACTCAATATTGGTAGGGATTGATTGTATTTTCTGACTGTCGGACGTTGATGTCGGATCGTCCGAATATTGATTTTTTTTTTTTTTTTTTTTTTTGTAATTGGTCCTATCAATTTGTTCTGTCGATACCAATCCTGCTGTAGTATACGGTGGGTGGCTAGTGGGTGGGTATCCAAATACTCCACACGGTTTGCGTCGTCCTCACACGTTTCTTTTGTAAATTGACAACGAATAACTGATAATTGGCCCTATCGATTTGTCGATACCAATCCTGCTGTTGTCCTTGGTGGGTCGCTGGTGGGTGGATGTCCAAATACTCCACACGGCTCGCGTCGTCCTCACACTTGAATGTTGATAATTGGCCCTATTGATTTGTTCCGTCGATACCAATCCTGCTGTAGTAGATTTTGTCGCTGACTCCGATTGTCAGCCAGCCTGCCGTCCAATCTTGGTGGACAAAGAGTATTCTGACGTCGACTGTTCGGATATCTCTTTCTTCTTCTTCTTTGACCAAGCTTCCAACCTCGGGAGCGCTCCGTAATTCTTCAAACAATGGTTGGAGGGCTCTGAAAGATGAGGAGAAACTGTCGGTATTTGGTAGTTTAACTTGAATTGGTTATTACATGAAATTGTTATTTGAAATTGTGAGCAAAATCTGCTCTTTACTAAAATCACCATATTGGTGCATCGGCCCGCTAATACTCCAATGCACACACTAAATCACTAATATTCACATCGACCCGCTAATACTCCAATGTGCTGCATGTGTCCTTTGTACCAAATGGGCCGTAGAGATTTACCTTGTGCCCGGTAGGTTTGGTACATAAGGACCTATTTTTAGTAAGAAGGAGAACCGGAACCGGTAAGTGGTAAAATCTCATTCCCACTTCCATTCATGTTGGTCCATTCCTGTAGAAGCAAGATTAATCGTACGATCGATTCTTATCTCATTCGTGTCTCATTCATTCAGTCGCGCGCGTCATTCGTGTCTCATTCCACTCATTCGTTTGGTAGCGCGCGCTTGTTCGATCGACTTCAAACACCGGGGATGTGCAGCATTCAGATGAAACCTTTTGCTATCATGCTTTGTACGTAGTGATACAATAGGATATGATGGCGCTTGTGCAATCTTGCATAAGTAAAGGTTGCTGTCTGAATCATCTTCTCGTTATCTCTCCACGAATAGGAGATGTCATGAACTCGTGTTCCGAGATATCGGAATGATTGACGTAGATCAACAATCTGTTCAATGCAAGTTCGTCCTGCGACAAATTCAGTTCTGAATGTGGCCGTTTCCGTAGTGGCTTGTTTCTTTGAGAACCACATCATGGGAGTCTTGTTTGCAAAATGAAGGATGCCGGTTACAGCATTTCCACTGAGAATGTCATGCATGAGGTTTGCATTGTAGAAGTGTGTCAACACTACTGTCTTCCCAAGTGGTGCAGGAGCGTCGTCGGGTAGCTCTTCAAATTGCTCCCCATAGATGGTGTTGGACCAATCAATGGTGTCTGTTTATTATTTTCCTTCTGAATCCGGTCCGGTGAGGGTCTGATTCAAAGGCTTCTGAAGAACAGCAACGCTGCGTTAGTGTGTTAGTAGACGAACGATTGTACTCTACGCGTGACAGTTGTGGTTGGATACTTTCGGCAACGGATAATCGGACTACAGGCGAGACTATGGAAACGCCAGATCTCTTCTTACTGTGAACTTATTCAGATACAGCGAGACAGACCTTAGTAATGTAGATTACAGATAGTTGGTAGCAACTAGTGTGAATTTTGGGATATAAATCAGTTGAATGTTAAAAGTATGAGATAAGAGAGTAATCTTGCTGGAGAGCATGATATCTCTTTTAGTGCAGTGATGAATACAGTACACCGTGCTATCATGAGAAGCTTCCTTCTAATCGTGATCATCAAAACAGCTGTTACAAGAAGCTTCTTCGAACCTCCCTTTTGATCATGAGTATCAAAACACATGATTGGAAGTATCAAAATGGCTATACCGGAACCAGGCAATTCACTTTGTTTTGGTCATGAAAACAAAAGGAATCTTGCTTCCGATCTTAAGTATCGAACTTCGATCGTGAAAACAGAAAGAATGGGCCTTCCCAGTCATTTACCTTAGATATGAGAATACTCCAATCCTGTTTACGGAATCAAACTTCGATCGTGAAAACAGAAAGAATGGGCCTTCTTGGTTATTCGGTCTTCGAGAAGAATATTCCAATCCTGCTTACAGAGGTGCATATGACTCGATCCTGCTTACAGAGATTCTCCAATCTTGCTTACAGAGGTGCATATGACTCGATTGTTATTATCGTACCACGCCAGCTGTAGTACTGTAAATTACGTAGGAATCTACGTAAGTTCAAGTACCGGCCTGTGGTTCCCTTTCATACATACGAAAGGAATTTAATATGCCCCATCTTCTTGAACGTGATCAAGTGTGTCACATAGCTCGAAAAGAAGAACAAGTAAATTTCTTGAGTACGTATATGGAAGTAATTTAATATGCCCCATCTTCTTGCACGTGATCAAGTGTATCACATACTTCGGAAAGAAGAACAAATAAATTTGTGAAGCATGCATATATGCCTTATTTTCTTACTCGGGAAAAAGGAAGATTCAGAAGACTTTATCACAGGAAGGATACCATATGATAAGAATGACCCATGATTTGGCATGGATTTGCAGAGGTCAAGATGCCCCATGATTAGGCATCGATTTTGCATAGATTAAGATGCCACTCGTTGGGCATCAACTAATCGTAGATTTGGATCAATCGTAGATTTGGATCGATCGTATAAGATCGATCGTAGTGGAGCGATCGTAGATTTCGATCAATTGTATAAGATTTTGGATCAATTGTTGGATGCTTGGAAGCAAGTCTTAGAAGACAAGCGCAACGTGAGAATCAAGTCGTAGAATCGAATCGTAGTAGATTGAATCGGAGAATCGAATCGGAGGATGCGATTGATCAAATTCAACCGTAACTGAAGCTTGATAGCTTGATTGGAGAATCGAATTGGAGAATTGAAATCGATTATCGATTTGTAGATGGTGCCAAAGGATAAGAATGCCCCATGATTGGGCATGGATTTGCATAGATCAAGATGCCCTATGATAGTGCATCGATTTTGCATAGATTAAGATGCCTCTCGTTTGGGCATCAACTAATCGTAGATTTTGGATTAATCAGAGATTTGGATCAATCGGAGATTTGGATCAATCGTGGTGGATCGATCTTAGTGGAGCAATCATAGATTTAGGTCAACCGTAGATTTTGGATCAATCGTTGGATACTTGGAAACAGGTCATAGAAGACAAGGATGCGATTGATCAAATAGTAATTGATCACGGATATCAACAGGATATCAACATGGAATGAACCGTAGAATCGATGGAATGGTATAAGAGTTACCAATCGTATTCGAAACTGGAATCGTAGAATCGGATTGTAGAAATCTGATCGATCGTAGAGACAAATCATGGATTGAAGCGTAGAAATCAATTCGTAGATATCAACGTAGAATTGCAAATAATCATGATGGCTGGTGTCTTGCATAGAAGAAATGCCCCTGCAAGATAGTTGGAAAGACGGTATGGCAAGCGGCTTTGTCAAATGATCAAATCGGAAGATGCGATATAATGGTAGTATAGGTAGATCAAGAAAAGGAGCATAGATTTCGCTTTATCTTGAATCGAGGTAGATGATCACATATCAGATCGGAGAGATCATTTGATCGTGGATACCTATCTTGGAATGATTGTAGAAATGGAATCGTATCATACATGTCAGGTGACAGCGTCATAAAGCCATTTAGCAAGCAACAAGGTAGCATGGTATCATATGGAATCGATTTGGAGGTACCAACTTGGAAGGAATCGAATCGTAGGAATCGAGGGATCAAATTCAATTGTAATCGAAATGATCAAATTCAATCAAACCGTGGAAAACAGTGATCACGAATATCAATCTTGTAATGAATTGTAGAAACGTCAATCTAATCGTAGAAATTGATTGAGTACGATCCAATTGAAGGTTGATTGATCAAATGGTAGAAATTGATTGATCATAGAATATGATCAATTCGTAGGATGCTTGTATCAGAGAATCGAATCGATTGTAAAGATCGTTTGATCGTAGAATATGATCAAATCGTTGGAAATCAATCAATTCGGAGGAATCGTAGGAAATCGATCGAGTCGGAGGAATCGTTACAAACATGCCCCAGCACATCAAACAATGTCGTCGTAAGCCCAATTAGCAACCAAGAGAGTAGCATGTAGGTGATACAGCTTGAGCTTGATAGCATCACGATGTTGTTTGGTGATGCACACAGCAGGCGAGTTGTAGATCAAAGAATGTGCCCCATGAATAGGCTTCCAACCTGGGCAAGAAGATGCACCAGCATGCTGTGGATAGGCATGACCTGAACTTGGAACGATGGCAGTACCTGAGCTTGGAACGACCCTATCCTTAGAACATGTCCTAGATGGTGGAAGTTGCAACAAAGGAATGGAAGTACTAAGCTTGTGGGAAGAAAATTGCTTGGGTGCACGGTGGAATGTCACAGTAGCAGATTTAGTATGAAACGTCCATCTTGGATTAGCTGAAGGCTTAGAGGAAAGACGTGGGGAGTGACGCTTTGGAGTGGTATGAGAGGCATCACCAGGTGGAGTGTCCGGGTGGACAGTAGGAATGGTTGAGGAGACAATTCTTCTGAAGCGAACTGATTCAGTGCGGGGGAAGTAAGTCCAAGTGTAGGATGAAGTACTTGTGGAAGCAGGGACGAAATCAGTATTGGGACGAGCTAACTTATGCATTTCAGGAGATCCAAGCAGGTTCCCATTGTTGGCAATAGTAGAAATGGCAGGCGCTTCGCAAGCAGGATTAGATGCTTGAGATGGGAAGGAAGCAGGTGCTTGAGGTGTAACAGAAACAGGTGCTGGAGGCGTGACGAGAACAGGTGCTGGAGACGATACCGGTAGTAAGACTGGTGGTTTTGTCAGGCAAGGTTGAGCTGGTACGCTGGGTTGTGATGCCAGAATAGCAGCATTAGCCTTGGTTGGAACAGCAGTCAGTTCAGGATGCTGGTCGCGCGCATCACAAAATGCAAGGAAAACGTCTCGTGTGTACTGGTTGTGGTCGTACCAGTGACAGCCAGCTTGGGGAATGATATCATTTGTAAGATCAACAAAGGTAGTTAACGTGTGTTGATCTTTTATACTGATAGAACCGGAGCCGGTCTGAGCTTGGTATTCTAGGCCAACAATATAACCATATTCATAAATTTCACAAATGAATCGATTCCAGGTGGTTGCTCCTGCTATAATGAGAGCCTCGCAGATATGGTTGCATGCTTCTTGAGGAACATCCAGAGTGTTATGTAGGATATGGGCAAGGTCCAAATCAAATGATGGAAACAGTAATCTGAGATCAGAATCCGGCATGTTGGATTGGTGAATGGACATAGCGGCACTACGGACTCGTGTCAAAGAAAATTTGATATCTCTGTCAATATTGGGAGATAGAGGACCAGGATGGTACCGGTACGTCCGCAATAATGTGGAGAAGTCGTTGTCGATGAGATGAGATGCGACGCTGTTGAGGATGTGACGTCGCCGGCGAATAATCGATCGTAGAATTGGTTATTGTCGATGTCGTTGTTGTCGTCGTTGTGGTTCACAGTGGAATTCAAAGATCTTCGTCGCAACCGGGAGATACAGGCCAGGATGGTACCGGTATATCCAGAATAATGAGGGGAAGTCGTTTTGAACGACGGGACTGTGAGGTGGCAAAGCGACGAAAATCCGTTGTAGTTGTAGACGGCGAAGGAGCGGCGTCGTTGACGAGGGATATTTTATTACTTCGCAAACCGACGAAAATTCGTTACCGTTTAAACGTCGTGTTGTTTCTGTACCAAGGAGAATGGATATCTCAGAAGACGTGGTGAAGCAACGAATCGTTAACAAAGGATCGATCGTTGATTCGATTATTGTTGGTGTTGTCGTTGTTGTTCTTGAAATTAGTTGCCTTTTCTGTTGTTCTTGTTTGCGCAACGAAAATTCGATCATTCGGAGATCGTTGTTGCGTGTCGTTGACGAATAACCGATCGTAGATTCGATTGTTGTCTGTGGTGACGTAGTTGTTCTTTGAAGAAACAAAAGGACGTCGTTGGCGCATAATCGACCGTAGATTCTTGTGTTGTGTACCAAGAGGGTGATTGATCGTAGAATCAAATCGTAAGCATCGGAATTCTTGATGGGGTGTCGGTATAAGGCAATTATCGATGGAACAACTGCAGTCGGTGGTTTACGGTGCTTAGCACAATTAAATGGGCGTCAATGGGTCCTTGACAAAGTTGGTGTCACGAGGAGTGTAGGCGCGGGTAATATGTAATCCGGGAACTTGTGTTCTTTGGATGGGGATATTGCTATTGGCGTGTCCAATGCAATGCGGGCTTCTATTAGAGACTTTGGCGTGTCCGATTGGTGTCTTTCTTGTTATGTGTAATCGGATCAGAGAACTATCGATCGTCGTCCGTAGTCGATCGTTCGATGATCTGCTGTCGGATTGTCGTTGACTGTTTGGATTGTTATGCAAGCTGCCTGAGAGCTTGCGACTGTTAATCTATTATTTTCCTTCTGAATCCAGTCCGGTGAGGGTCTGATTCAAAGGCTTCTGAAGACCAGCAATGCTGCGTTAGTGTGTTAGTAGACGAACGATTGTACTCTACGCGTGACAGTTGTGGTTGGATACTTTCGGCAACGGATAATCGGACTACAGGCGAGACTATGGAAACGCCAGATCTCTTCTTACTGTGAACTTATTCAGATACAGCGAGACAGACCTTAGTAATGTAGATTACAGATAGTTGGTAGCAACTAGTGTGAATTTTGGGATATAAATCAGTTGAATGTTAAAAGTATGAGATAAGAGAGTAATCTTGCTGGAGAGCATGATATCTCTTTTAGTGCAGTGATGAATACAGTACACCGTGCTATCATGAGAAGCTTCCTTCTAATCGTGATCATCAAAACAGCTGTTACAAGAAGCTTCTTCGAACCTCCCTTTTGATCATGAGTATCAAAACACATGATTGGAAGTATCAAAATGGCTATACCGGAACCAGGCAATTCACTTTGTTTTGGTCATGAAAACAAAAGGAATCTTGCTTCCGATCTTAAGTATCGAACTTCGATCGTGAAAACAGAAAGAATGGGCCTTCCCAGTCATTTACCTTAGATATGAGAATACTCCAATCCTGTTTACGGAATCAAACTTCGACCGTGAAAACAGAAAGAATGGGCCTTCTTGGTTATTCGGTCTTCGAGAAGAATATTCCAATTGGTGGAGTTGTTAGTTGAACGTTTAACACTAACCCTAAGAGTTGACAACGTAACCTTGTAGACGGAGTTTATGTGGGGGGGGGGGGGGGTTTGGGGGGGGGGAAATATGTAGAAATATTAAAAAAATCTGTTTTTAACAAGTAGACTTGGTACAAACGCTACGACTAAAAATCATTAAAAACAGGACCCAAATAATTATTTACGGAAATGAGATGCTTTGTCTAAAAGCAATAGTAATATTTAGTGGCGCGCGTTCATTTTTATGGTAGCAAACTCTCATTTTTATGGTTGCAAGTAACCATACGATTTAACCTGAATAAAGAAAAAATCATACGATTAAAATCTGTCTAAGATCAAGTTGGTCGTCACATTGTCGTCGTCAACCTTGCCAGATGAGAGAGTTGGTGAGAAATAATATCGGACTTGTTAGAGTTGGTACAATTTGTACATGAATGAGTCGGACTTGATGTATTTACAGCCATCTACTCTAATACGAATCGAATTTTTCCTGGTGATACGATCGATTCCATCGTAAAACCGAGGTCCGAAAAAGATACACATACGGTACGAGTAGTACTGGCACCGGTACGAATCGAATTTTCTAATCGTTGTGGTATGAGTACCGGTAGCTTGCTTGTTTGAATTTAAAATTATTGGTCGTCACATTCGAAAAAGTGAGCAAAAAGAAAAGCACCTCCGGGGAGTTTTCTTAGAAAGAAAAAGAGTGAAGAACAGCAGTCATCTAAAGTACTTGTGGTATTTGTGGTATTTCCTTAAGAGTTACACGGAGTCTTATACCACTAAAAATGCAACAATACTGAGTATGGAAATTCGCCCCGTACATATGTTTTTTGAGGGGTACCACATGATTTCTACAGAGAAAAACAGTAGAAATAGTCATTAGAGGTATGTATCATTAAGCGTACCAATTCCTACTTACGTGCCACAGTAGTGCCAGGCTAAATACCACAATTGTGGTATTTCCGCTGTATGGTACGAACTTGTACTCTCATACAAATCAAATTTTTGCCAACGTCATCATCTTACGGTATCCGTAGGAACTAGAGGTGCGATAAGTGTTGTCGCAAATTTGATGGAAAGAAGACGAGGTGCGAAATTGGTGGAGTTGTTACCGTAGGACAACGAAGGTGCGAAAGAACCCTATCCGGTCGATTTTTGATTGACAACAGTCATTTGATTTGTAGTGTAGATCACTTGGTAGGATCAGTATGAACGTACGTAGCATCTACTCTAGAACTCGCGCAAATGAATGACGTCACTTAGCATGATTGGTAATAGATCACTTAGTAGGATTGGTATGAACGTATGTAGCATCTACTCTCATATGAATCGAATTTTTTTTTAATTTAAAATAGAACTCGCGCGAATGAATGACGACGTCACTTGATTCGTAGTATAGATCACTTGGTAAGATCGGTATGAACGTATGTAGCTTGCTTGCTTGTACTAGTTTTCAACTGCGCATTTTAAAGGAAAATCTTGCGCGAATGACGTCACTTGATTGGTAGTATAGATTGATTGGTAAGATCAGTATGAAGGTAGCTAACTACAGTATGAGTGTGTACTGGATTGGGGGGCGGGGGGGGGGGGGGGGACTAATATTTAAAAAAAGTTTCCTTAACATTCACCCCCTCAAAAGTGAAGTATGACTCAAGCATGGTATGCAGTATGAGTATGTACTGGATCTAAGAACAAATCTTTTGAAACTGAGTTATATTTTGGTCGGGGATTGGCAGGATTTGCACTGTCTTCAAGTTTGGTGGGTTTTTGGGTTGATGATTGAGTTAATTTTAGGTTGGGAATGGGCAGGATTTGCACTGTCTTCAAATCTTGTGAGTTTTTGGGTTGATGACTGAGTTATAGTTTGGCTGGGGATTGGCATGATTTGCACTGTCTTCAAAACTGGTGGGTTTTTGGGTTGATGACTGATTTATAGTTTGGTTGGGGATTGGCAAGATTTGCACTGTCCTCAAATCTGGTGGGTTTTTTGGTTGATGATTGAGTTCATTTTAGGTTGGGGATGGGCAGGATTTGCACTGTCTTCAAATTTGTTGGGTTTGTTGGTTGATGATTGAGTTCATTTTAGGTTGGGGATGGGCAGGATTTGCACTGTCTTCGAATCTGGTGGGTTTTTGGGTTGATGATTGAGTTAATTTAAGGTTGGGGATGGGCAAGATTTGCACTGTCTTCAAATATGGTGAGTTTTTGGACTGATGACTGACTTATATTTTGGTCGCAGATTGGCAAGACTTGCACTGTCTTCAAATCTGGTGAGTTTTTGGGTTGATGACTGACTTATATTTTCTTCGGGGATTGACAGGATTTGCACTGTCTTCAAATCAGGTGAGTTTTTGGATTGATGACTGCTGAGTTATAGTTTGGTCGGGGATTGGCAAGATTTGCACTGTCTTCAAATCTGGTGAGTTTTTGGGTTGATGACTGACTTATATTTTGGTCGCGGATTGGCAAGATTTGCACTGTCTTCAAATCTGTTGAGTTTTTGGGTTGAGGATTGAGTTAATTTTAGGTTGGGGATTGGCAAGATTTGCACTGTCTTCAAATCTGGTGGGTTTTTGGGTTGGTGACTGAGTTATAGTTTGGTCGGGGATTGGTAGGATTTGCACTGTCTTCAAATTTGGTGAGTTTTTGGGTTGATGTATGAGTTATATTTTGGAATCGCCAACATCAATAGGTTTTTGGGTTGATGACTGAGTTATATTTTGGTCAGGGACTGGCAGGATTTGCACAGTCTTCAAATATGGTGGGTTTTTGGGTTGTTGACTAAGTTATATTTTGGTTGGGGATTGGCAGGATTTGCACTGTGCTCAAATCTGGTGGGTTTTTGGGTTTATGACTGAGTTATATTTTGGTCGGGGACTGGCAGGATTTGCACTGTGCTCAAATCTGGTGGGTGTTTGGGTTGATGCCTGAGTGATAGTTTGGTTGGGGATTGGCAAGATGTGCACTGTCTTCAAATCTGGTGGGTTTTTGGGTTGATGACAGAGTTATAGTTTGGTCTGGGATTGGCAGGTTTTGTACCGTCTTCAAATCTGGTGGGTTTCTGGATTGATGACTGAGTTAAAGTTTGGAAAGGGATTGGCAAGATTTGCACTGTCTTCAAATCTGGTGAGTTTTTGGGTTGATGACTGAGTTATAGTTTGGTCGGGGATTGGCAAGATTTGCACTGTCTTCAAATCTGGTAGGTTTTTGGATTGATGACTGAGTCATAGTTTGGTCGGGGATTGGCAAGATTTGCACTGTCCTCAAATCTGGTGGTTTTTTTTGGTTGATGATTAAGTTAACTTTAGGTACTAGGGGATGGGCAGGATTTGCACTGTCTTCAAGAATAGTGGGTTTTTGGGTTGATGACAGAGTTATAGTTTGGTCAGGGATAGGCATGATTTGCACTGTCTTCAAATCTGGTGGGTTTTTGGGTTGATGATTGAGTTAATTTAAGGTTGGGGATGGGCAGGATTTGCATTGTCTTCAAATCTGGTGGGTTTATGGGTTGATGACCGAATTAGTTTGGTTGGGGATTTGCAAGATTTTCACTGTCTTCAAATCTGGTGGGTTTTTGGATTGATGACTGAGTTATATGTTGGTCGGGGATTGGCATGATTTGCACTCTCTTCAAATCTGGTGAGTTTTTGAGTTGATGGACTGAGTTATAGTTTGGTCGGGGATTGGCAGGATTTGCACTGTCTTCAAGTTTGTTGGGTTTTTGGGTTGATGATTGAGTTAATTTAAGGTTGGGGATGGGCAGGATTTGCACTGTCTTCAAATCTAGTGAGTTTCTGGGTTGATGACTGAGATAGTTTGGTCGAGGATTGGCAGAATTTGCACAGTCTTCAAATCTGGTGGGTGTTTGGGTTGATGACTGAGGTATAGTTTGGTCGGGGATTGGCAAGATTTGCACTGTCTTCAAATCTGGTGAGTTTTTTGGTTGATGACTGAGTTATATTTTGGAAAGGGATTGGCAAGATTTGCACTGTGTTCAAATCTGGTGAGTTTTTGGGTTGATGACTGAGTTATAGTTTGGTTGGGGATTGGCAAGATGTGCACTGTCTTCAAATCTGGTGGGTTTATGGGTTGATGACAGAGTTATAGTTTGGTCTGGGATTGGCAGGTTTTGCACCGTCTTCAAATCTGGTGAGTTTTTCGGTTGATGACTGAGTTAAAGTTTGGAAAGGGATTGGCAAGATTTGCACTGTCTTCAAATCTTGTGAGTTTTTGGGTTGATGACACAGTTATAGTTTTGTCAGGGATTGGCATGATTTGCACTGTCTTCAAATCTGGTGGGTTTTTGGGTTGATGATTGAGTTAATTTAAGGTTGGGGATTGGCATGATTTGCACTGTCTTCAAATCTGGTGGGTTTATGGGTTGATGACTGAGTTATAGTTTGGTTGGGGATTGGCAGAATTTGCACTGTCTTCAAATCTGGTGGGTTTATGGATTGATGACTGAGTTATATGTTGGTCGGGGATTGGCATGATTTGCACTCTCTTCAAATCTGGTGAGTTTTTGTGTTGATGACTGAGTTATAGTTTGGTCAGGGATTGGCAGGATTTGCACTGTCATCAAGTTTGTTGGGTTTTTGGGTTGATGAATGAGTTCATTTAAGGTTGGGGATGGGCAGGATTTGCACTGTCTTCAAATCTGGTGAGTTTTTGGGTTGATGACTGAGATAGTTTGGTCGAGGATTGGCAGAATTTGCACAGTCTTCAAATCTGGTGGGTTTTTGGGTTGATGACTGAGTTATAGTTTGGCCGGAGATTGGCAAGATGTGCACTGTCTTCAAATCTGGTGGTTTATGGGTTGATGAACTGAGTTATAGTTTGGTTGGGGATTGGCAAGATTTGCACTGTCTTCAAATCTGGTGGTTTTTTTGGTTGATGATTGAGTTTGTTTTAGGTTGGGGATGGGCAGGATTTGTACTGTCTTCAAGTTCGGTGGGTTTATGGGTTGATGACTGAGGTATAGTTTGGTCGGGGATTTGCAGGATTTTTACTGTCTTCAAATCTGGTTGATTTATGGGTTGATGATTGAGTTAATTTTAGGGTTTGGGATGGGCAGGATTTGCACTGTCTTCAAATCTGGTGGGTTTATGGGTTGATGACTGAGTTATAGTTTGGTTGGGGATTGGCAGGATTTGCACTGTCTTTAAACCTGGTGGGTTTTTGGGTTGATGGTTGAGTAAATTTTAGGTTGGGGATGGGCAGGATTTGCACTGTATTCAAACCTGGTTAGTTTTTTTGGTTGTTGACTAAGTTATAGTTTGGTCGGGGATTGGCAGGATTTGCACTGTCTTCAAATCTGGTGAGTTTTTGGGTTGATGAGTGAGTTAATATTAGGTTGGGGATGGTCAGGATTTGCACTGTCTTCAAATAATCGGTATGATTGGGAAGAACATAGACAGCTTGCTTGTAGATCTGGTAGCTCGTAATTACCGGTAGCTCCTACAACTTGCTTGTTCGAATCTAACCCCACCCCTATGAATGTAGATACCTTGCTGATAGCTTACGCGTAAATTTGGTTGGTTGGCTAATTGTAGAATTTGTTCTGGTAAGAATTGGTGGTACAGATCAGAACACCTTTGGTAATTCTGATCTTACTTGATGCACACTACTAGTAGAAATTGTACGCGTTATCGTACGAGTACTTCTTACCATAACTTTACTGACACATACTTACAATACATACAGTAACTACCTATTCAACAACTCCACAGGGCCCCTGCAAAGCACTAATCCTGCTTACAGAGGTGCATATGACTCGATCCTGCTTACAGAGATTCTCCAATCTTGCTTACAGAGGTGCATATGACTCGATTGTTATTATCGTACCACTCCAGCTGTAGTACTGTAAATTACGTAGGAATCTACGTAAGTTCAAGAACCGGCCTGTGGTTCTCTTTCATACATACGAAAGGAATTTAATACTGTTTCAGTCAATATAAAATCCAGAGGTTCCACTCTGAACCTGATCTTGAAATGTCTGAACTTGGAGATGTATCCATAGATACGCTTAGTGCAGTCAAGATGCCCCTTTCTAGGTTGAGCCCTAAAGCTTGAGAGTGTCGTCACAGCGGTTTGCACATCAAATCGTCCAATGGTGATGATCCATTGAAGCAAACCAATCATGCTTTGATGTTTCTGGATACCATTGTCTTCTAGGAATGCTGATGAATCTAGTTCAGGATGATCATTCTCGGCAATGGGTGATTGGAACCTGGTGTTAGGTTTACATCCAAACATTTGTTCATATGATGCTTCCATCTTCTCAATGAATTTGATGAGATTCATGCAAAGAACGCCATGTTCATCACGTTCAAAACCACATCCCAGGTGGAAGTTCATGGGCCCGGATCCCTTCAACTTGAAGTTGTATGGCTCTGACTGTAGGATCTCCAGAAACAAATTGGGATCAGCCATACAGAGATATAGGTCGTCAACATATGTGTATATAAGTTCATATACACACTCCCCATGTTTGTTTACTCCGGGCTTGAGGAAGATCTCAGGTTTGGCACAAGACCTTTCGAATCCAAGTTTGATAAGGCATGCCGCGAGTAGGTCACCAAAACACTTGCTGGATGACCTGAGTCCATAAAGAGCCTTGTAGATGATCAATAGATGACCCTCTAGTGGTCCAAACTCTGGACCTGCTTTTATACAGACTTTCTCACATGTCACTGCCTCAAGATAAGCATTTCCGATATCAGTGCCCCATGCTTCCAGGCTGTTCAGTTCAGCTAGAAGCAGGCACATACACAGGCCGCGTAGTGATACGACGCCAGTGTATACACTGTGGACAGGAGCTTCAGTGAGGTTGCCATTTGCAACAAGATGAGCCTTGTGTCTACCGTCATGTTTGACAGCATAGATCATGTGTACCTTGATCTGTTGGAATCCGTTGGGAATGGATCCTGCCTTATACTTTCCATTGTTGATGAAGGTATTGTATTCCTTGAGTTGTTCCATTTCAAGAGTAATGGCGTCTTCCCACTTGTGGTTTCTGTTGGCCTGGTCAAATTGGATGGCTTCTTCATGATTACGGGGAACCTTGAAGCCGTATTGGTATTGTGGAGCGGTGCAAAAGGAGCGAAGTTTGGCTTGATGTACGAGTTGATCAAGCTTCTTGGTTCTTCGTGCAAGGTTGGTGATTCGTTTGAGACGTTTCCAACCTGGGAGGTCAAGCATGTTGTTCTCCTTACCATATTTGGCAACAGTAACTGGATCATCAGCTGCAATATTGGCTAATGGCTCATATGTCCGTTCCATATTATCCCATTCAATCCAAAGGTTGTACTTGGAGCCCTTGTACTGGGGATGCTTGTTATCCAATCAACCTTGGTGTCCTAGGATTCTGCAAAACGACCAAAGCTTGCCATCTTCTTGAGTCGAATCATGGTGCATGTAGTTCATGACATCGTTGTACGCAATGATATCTTCGAGTTCATCGTCAGAATGTTTACACTTAAATTTGATTAAATCTTTATTGCGTTCAAGACTGTCTTCTACATCAACAATGGGCGTCGCCAATTACCATCAGGGTTGGGTACAAGGAAAGATCTGCCTTGTAGGTCGGCAATTGGAATAGTCAGGATGGTGATTGGTTGACCATTGTCATCGAATTGCGCATTCCCTTCTACGTTGGTAACAACTACCTCGGATGGGTCTACTGTAGGAGTAGCAGGGTTGGTGTTATTAAATTCCTTTCGTGTCCAGAAGTACCAAAGCTACCCGACGGTAGATATTCTATTCGTACGAATCAATGAGTCCCGTATCAACCAAAGTAATCGATTCCCACGACATATCGATTCCCACGGAGCATCGATTCCCATCACGCATTGACGGTGAGCAATCTCTGTTTTATAATATTGCCCTTGTTCTTCGGTGAGCAAACTCTGATTTCATAAAGTATCACACGAGCTACGGGAGCAATTCCTGATCATAATGATAAACATACCATTGGTCCATCCAGCGGACCATAGAAGCACTTGCGGAATTCTCAAATGATCTGCGCAAGGACAAAAAGAATTGGAAGGATGTAACGTCATATACATACGACGGCTTCAGAACCTTCCGTATGGCACACGCGCTGCGCCTTCAGAATGAATCTGTCCTGAATCCCCCAGCTCCTCCCCCGGGAACAAATAAAAAGTCACCTCAGCAAGTGAAGTACGAATCTTGGTGCCAAAAATCACGGGATGAAAAGTCTTTCATGCCCCTCACGAATGACTCAAGATTTGAACATTGGCTCGTGGGTTTCAAGGTTAAACTCGAGGCATACGACATTGACACCGAAACATTCCTCGATGAAACTTGGCATCCTGCTGCACTGCAAGGCTATACACGTGACCTCTTCGTCAAACAGTGTGCCTTCTTCTGGGTACTAATGTTGGAAGTCTTCAAAAGTGACTTATCCACGTCATGCGTTCACAGCCATTCCCTCACACGCAATGGACGTCAAGCATATTTTGATTTTGTGAACCTTCACAGCGAATCAAAAGCCAAAGTATATGACAACTCGACTCAATTGCAAGCTTTGCTGAAGTTGAATCTCAGCAACTGGAAAGAATCTAAAGTGAAGTTTATCACACATTGGTTTGAAGAATTGAATCACCTCAACAACCTTCGTCCTCCCAACAAGTCCCTTGAGTACCATACTGCAAAATCAGCATTATGACAGGCATGCTATTCCAGCTTTCAGCTAAGTGAACAGTTTGCTAAAGTCAAGGATCCAGGTGGCACAAATAGTACCGTGACAGATGCAGTCGCCGAGGCCGCTGCTATCCACAAGCTCAAGATCACGCTCCTACTCGAAGCAACTCGACTATGGTTCGTTAGCGGTTAGCCCCGATGGTAACATCTTCAAACGTTTTCATTCCCCCCAGCCGGCTATGAACGTTCAACCATTCAATGACAACGTCTTGTCTGACGCTGTTTATTCCGATGTCCCAGCGATTGATGGCGGCTTCAAACTTGCCCATATTTTCTTTGGTCGGAAGTCTCATATCATACATGTTGAAGAGATGCACACCACCGGCAACTTTCTATCATGCTTTCAGATTTTTGTTCAAAAATGGGGCAGACCTCTTCGCCTCTTATGTGATCATGGCAACTACCAATCTAGTAAGAGGGTCATCAATTATCTCAAAATGTTATGGATTGGACTCTGGCAAAGTGAACCCTATCACCAACACCAGATTCAATTTGAACTGGCGATATCAAACCTTTAAGCGTATTGTCAATCGCGTCATGGACCGTACAGGCACACCACCACATCTCTGGTTGCTGTGCATGACACACGTTCGCTGGACTCCTCAATGTTATTTCTGATCCTACTCTGTCGGACAAACAACCAATCTTCATTGCTACCGGTACACTTAGCAATATCAACGCATATACCAGTTTCTTTTGGTTTGAACCTGTTTATTTCAAGACCAATGACTCCCCTTTTGGTACTCAGTCTACCGAACGCCTCGGTCATTTTGTAGGCATTGCCAAACATGTTGGCAATGGACTTTGTTTCCAAATCTGGGATCCAGTCACCAACAAATTGCTTGACCGTTCTGGTGTACGTTCTGCTCTTATACCTGAGTCACGCAACAAACAAGCTGGCCTCTTTACAGATGACGCCTTCATCAAATGGCGTAAAGCCAAGGATTCATTACCTCGATTGTACGCCACTGGTGACGCTCCTACACTCACGAAACATGGGGAGCATACCACTACGGATAGTCCCAATGCAGATTCTAAACCACAGGACGTCCCAGCTACTCCTCCTCTTGGCATCTCAACTACGGACCCCAACACCGATCGAAGCCTCGACACTCCTGTGGAACATGATGCCCCCGCGCCGTCTGTACCCACCGGGCAACAAGGTACAACACCTCCTGTTCAGATGCCCGACCATAGTCAACCTCCTGCATCTGGTAATCAGGTTATTATCAAACCACCCGCCCACCCCTCGTTACCGAGCTTTCTCTATAAGAAGGTTGATGACAGCCCAAGCTGGTCCCCTTCTCCACTCCCTAACAACTATGGGGAGAGTTTTGATGGTCCTCCTACGACACACATTTTCAGCAAGACATCCGATGGCGTTCTCCTTACTGAAGATGATTTTGTTCCACCGGAGCTAGAATATTTTGATGTTAGTGACGTCACGACTTCACACACCAATCCTGCTACTCCTATAGTAGACCCATCACAGGTAGTTGTTACCGATGAAGAAGGCAATGCACAATTTGACAGTGATGGTAAACCCCTTACCATTCCAACGATCCCGATTGCCGATCTACAAGGAAGATCCTTCCTTGTAACCAACCCCAATGGTACCCAAAAGTGTCTTACCATCGTCGATGTAGAAGATAGTCTTGAACGTGATAACGGCTTCATCAAATTCAAGTGCAAACACTCTGATGACGAACTTGACGATATCATTGCATACAATGATGTTATGAACTACATCCACCGTGATTCAACCCAAGAAGATGGAAAACTTTGGTCGTTTCACCACATCCTGGGACACCAAGGTCCATTGGATAACAAGCACCCTCAGTACAAAGGCTCCAAGTATAACCTTTGGATTGAATGGAAAAACATGGAACGGACATATGAACCATTAGCCAACATTGCGGCTGATGACCCTGTTACCGCTGCCAAATATGGGAAAGATAACAACTTGCTTGACCTCCCAGGTTGGAAACGTCTCAAACGAATCACCAACCTAGCACGGCGAACCAAGAAGCTTGATCGACTTGTGCATCAAGCTAAACTCCGGTCTTTCCGTACCACCCCACAGTACCAATATGGGTTCAAGGTACCTTGTAACCACGAAGAAGCCCTCCGATTTGATCAAGCCAACGGAAACCACAAATGGGAAGACGCCACCACTCTTGAAATAGAACAGCTCAAGGAATACAATACATTCATTGATAAAGGCGTGTATAAGGCAAGCTCCATCCCAAATGGGTTCCAACAGATCAAGGTACACATGATATATGCTGTCAAACATGATGGTAGACACAAGGCTCGTCTTGTTGCAAACGGTAATCTCACTGAAGCCCCCGTCCACAGTGTCTATGCCGGTGTTGTATCTCTCTGCGGTCTATGTATGTGTCTGTTCCTAGCTGAACTGAACAGCCTAGAAGCATGGGGTACCGATATAGGTAATGCTTACCTCAAAGCAGTTACCTGCGAGAAAGTCTGCATCAAGGCAGGTCCAGAATTCGGATCACTAGAAGGTCATCTATTGATCATCTACAAGGCATTATATGGACTCAGATCATCGGGCAAGTGATTTGGTGATTTACTAGCAGCTTGCCTTATTGAACTCGGCTTCAAAAGATACCGCGCTGAACCAGAAATCTTTCTCAAGCCTGGAATGAACAAGCATGGGGAACGTGTATATGAACTCATATGCACATATGTCGATGATCTATGTCTTTGCATGGCAGATCCCAATTCGTTCCTGAAAACCTTACAGGCGGAGCCATACAACTTCAAACTGAAGGGATCCGGACCTATGAACTTTCATCTGGGCTGTGGATTTGAGCGAGACGCACATGGTGTTCTTTGTATGAATCCCGTCAAGTTCATCAAAAAGATGGAAGCATCTTATGAACAAATGTTCGGATGTAAACCTAACACTAGGTTCCAATTGCCCATCGCCAAAAACGATCATCCTGAATTGGATTCTTCGGCCTTTCTTGAAGAAACTGGTATCCAGAAATACCAAAGTATGATTGGATCACTCCAATGGATCATCGCCATTGGGCGATTTGATGTCCAAACCGCCGTGATGACACTCTCCAGTTTCAGAGCTCAACCACGAGACGGACATCTTGAACGTGCCAAACGTATCTACGGATATATCTCCAAGTTTAGACATTTTAAGATCAGGTTCCACGTGGAACCCCCAGATTTTATACTGACTAAACCGGACACCATCGATTGGTCCAACACCGACTATGGGGAGCATTCTGAAGAGCTACCCGACGACGCTCCTGCACCACTTGGGAAGACAGTAGTGTTAACACACTTCTATGATGTGAATCTCATGGATGACATTCTCAGTGGAAAGGCTGTAACCGGCATCCTTCACTTTGCAAACAAGACTCCAATGATGTGGTTCTCCAAGAAACAAGCTACTACGGAGACAGCCACCTTTGGAGCTGAATTCGTTGTAGGAAGAACTTGCATCGAGCAAATTGTTGATCTACGTCACTCATTCCGATACCTCGGAACACAAGTCCATGACATTTCCTATTCATGGGGAGACAACGAGAAGATGATTCAGACAGCAACCTTTACTTATGCAAGGTTGTATAAGCATCACAACATCCTATCGTTTCACTACGTACGAAGCATGGTAGCGAAAGGCTTCATTCTAATGCTGCACATCCCTGGTAAAGATAACTGTGCAGATATCCTCACCAAGCATTGGGGACACTCAGTTGTGTATCCACTGCTCAAGCCCATCTTCCACTTCTGTGGGAATACCGGCGACCTCCTCCAAGACGATGGAAGCATCATGTAAAACGTGATGACCTTTCACAAAGAAACATGGGGAGTATTAAATTCCTTTTGTGTCCAGAAGTACCAAAGCTACCCGACGGTAGATATTCTATTTGTACGAATCAATGAGTCCCATATCAACCAAAGTAATCAATTCCCACGACATATCGATTCCCACGGAGCATCAATTCCCATTGCGCATTGACGGTGAGCAATCTCTGTTTTATAGTATTACCCTTGTTCTTCGGTGAGCAAACTCTGATTTCATAAAGTATCACACGAGCTACGGGAGCAATTCCTGATCATAATGATAAACAATTCATGGAGTCTTCCTAACGGAACAAGAGAAGAAAACCGTTGGTGTGTGATTCTCACACAATATATATATATACATACAGATATATACAGTCAACGACCAATACATGTACGGAAATAATCAGCGAGTAACCTCATCACTACGCAACAGCAGTTGCAACGTATTCATCTCAATAAAAGAGATATCTTGCATTTCAGCAAGATTTCACTTTATCTCATACTTTTAACATTCAACTGATTTATATCCCAAAATTCACACTAGTTGCTATCAACTATCTGTAATCTACATTACTAAGGTCTGTCTTGCTGTATCTGAACAAGTTCACAGTAAGAAGAGATCCGGCATTTCCATAGTCTTGCCTGTAGTCCAATTATCCGTTGTCGAAAGTATCCAACCACAATTGCCACGTGTATAGTACAATCGTTCGTCTACTAACACACTAACACACTAACACAGCGTTGCTGTTCTTCAGAAGTCTTTGAATCAGACTCCCAACGGACCAGATTCAGAAGGAAAATAATAGGTGTGTGGGGTCTTGACTTCATTAACATCAAAGTATGCTAGCTCTGGTGGATCAAAATCATCTTCAGTAAGGAGAACGCCATCGGATGTCTTGCTGAAGATGTGTGTCGTAGGAGGACCATCAAAACTCTCCCCATAGTTGTTAGGGAGTGGAGAAGGGGACCAGCTGGGGCTGTCATTGACCTTCTTGTAGAGAAAGCTTGGTAAAGAGGGCTGGGCGGGTGGCTTGATAATATACTGATTACCAGGTGCCGTAGGCTTGTTCTTGTTCGGTGCTATAGGCTTGTTCTCTTCAGGTGCCATAGAATTGTCGATTCCGTGGAGGATTCTGTGGTAGTAGGAGCAGTTGGGACGTCATGAGGTTTAGACTCCCCATTTGGGATATCTGTTGTCTTACGCTCTCCATGTTCTGTAATCATATGTGCATCACCGGATGCATACAATTGGATCAAGGAGTCCTTTGCTTTACGCCACGCAACAAAATAATCATCCGTAAACAGACCTGCTTGTTTATTTTGTGACTCAGGCGTAAGATTGGATCAAACACCGGAACGATCAAGTAGTTTGCTGGTGACGGGGTCCCAGTGTCATGCACAATAGCCATAGGTGTGGTGGTGTACCGGTACGTCCGATAACTGTCCCGCGACCCTTTTTTTTGGTCGCAAGGTACTTTCGCAACCCTTGCTTGTGTGTAATTTTAACACAAGCCCCCCCTGTGATTCAGTAGCTTTGTATCAAGCTATTTTTTCCAACTCTCAATCCCTGGTTTGCGATTATTTTTTTCCTTGGGCCATCAATAATTATTATTAATTTTCAATATAACCTACCCGTATGTTCCCAAATCACACCTACTAAAATTAAATACGCAAGGTCATGGCTCACAACCAAGCCCCCCCTGTGATTCAGTGGCTTCGTATCATGCTCATTTTTCTAACTCTCAATCCCTGGTTCGCGATTATTTTTTTCCTTGGGTCATGAATAATTATTATTAATTTTTAATATCCTACCCATACGTTCGCAAATCACACCTACTAAAATTAAATACGCAAGATCATGACTCACAACCAGTAAAATTTGACATAAGTGCTCGCGACACACAACCCTTAAAATGTATCTTCATTGCTCGCGACACATTACCCTTATAATTTAATATTTGTGCTCGCGACACACAACCCTTATAATTTAATATCATCGCTTGCGACTACCTACCACTACAGTTGAATTTTTTGGGTCAAGAATTTGTCTAGTAGTATCATATGCAAAATATGTATGATAGGTATGAGTACTCCTTTCCGTACATTTTAATCATTTGTGTCACACAATGTACTATTTATTGCAACGGTATGCAATGTATGTAGAATATGTACCTTTTGCCCTAATCACTCTCCCCAAAGATAACTAGGTGTGAACCCACCCGCGTCGCCGTCAAATTAGTGAATGGACTGACACAATGAACAGTAATGATTCTGACAACAATGCCTAAACTTCCTCCATTTTGCCAAGCAATTGCATCAATACAGGATCAATATAGTTGTCATCCTCATTTTCCTCTTCAGTAAGACTACTGGCAACAGTGCCACCGTCTTTTGATACAGTACCGGTAGGGTTTTTTTCTGACTTGAATCTTTCCAGCATCATTTTCTCAAAAATTTTACCCATTTCCAGCTCTTCTCTTAACGTTTGTACCTTCTTGCACAATCTAGCAAACACTTGCTTCCCTCCGCTGTTCTGTTCCGTTTGATTGTTCCGTTTTGTCATTCCGTTTCATCCCTTTGTCCTTCTTATGTCCTTTTGTTGGTTTGTTGTTCCTGAAGAATAAAAATAAGAGAAAGAAAGATCAGAAGCAAATAGAATCTCCAACAAATTGCTGTCATTGTCACTCACTAGTGTTTCTCATTGTTTTCTTTCATTGCCGATCCGTTGTTTCCGTGTTTTTCATTTTTTTAAAATACCGTGCCAACCAAGAAGGATGTGTTGCTTTTTGTGTAGTTTTGATTTGGGGTATGTACAGTTTTCCGTGTGTGTACAGTTTTTTGTGTGTGAACTTTTCTGTTGATCCATTCTGTCATTCTGTCCCATTGTTCCATTCTGTTTCATTGGTTGTTCTGTTTTAAGTGCCCTCCTTTCCTTCGTTGGTTCATTTGATTGTTGTTCTGTTTCAATAAAAATAAAAATGAAAGAAAGAAAGATCAGAAACAAATAGTATCTCTAACAAATTGCCGTCATTGTCACTCACTGCTGTTGTTCTGTTGTTCCATTCTGTCATTCCTTTTTTTAAAATTTGTTGTTCCATTTTGAGTGTCGTTCTTTCCCTCATTGGTTTGTTTGATTGTTGTTCCATTTCAATAAAAATAAAAGAAAGAAAGATCAGAAACAAATAGAATCTCCAACAAATTGCTGTTATTGTCACTGACTAGTGTTTCTTCTTTGTTGTTCTGTTGTTCCGTTGTTCCGTTGTTTGTGACTGTCGGACAACATTCAGTTTCCCTGCTTCAAAAAAACTGTGCCAACTAAGAAGCATGTGTTGCGTTTTGTGTGGTGGTTCCGTGTGTATACAGTTTTTCATGTGTGTGTGGTTTTGTGTGTGTTGTGTGCTGTGCTATGCACCCTGACGTCTTCCATGTGCCTGGCTTGTGCACGGCCTTTATTTTCTATAAGTAAAGCATGTACAAGTGCACACCACCCCTCCTGCGCCATAATTTTTTCAAAGAGGAAATTATGATTACACAAAGGTTATGTATCTAAATTCCCAACCCATCTGTAGAATCTGGTAGCCCGTCAGTGGTTCAAAACTCCCTTGGGTCAGTATGGTACCTATCTACGTAGACTTTTTGCACAGTACCCAACTATGTACCTTTTTGCATGCAATATTAGCTACAACTAGTACTACTGGTAATATCCGCACCCTTTTTTTGTCTGAGAATAATAAAAAACAGCACCTCCATTTCAATTAAACAACTTATGAATTATTTTCATTTGACACTCATTAAAGTACGTTTTGGGTGACTGGATTATACAAAGTAAATGTTCTTCCTATTATGGACTTGACCTCATACTTTGCCTGTCATTACCAATAAGTCATTTTGTGCCCTGGATTTGCACCAATAATATTCTCTTGTGTGCCATTTGGAGAGACAAACCACAACAGTTTCAGCAATCTGTGGGGCAATATTGTTACCAATATGCATCATAGGAGTCATGAAAAAATCATTCATGGCCTGGACCGGATACTTTGTAAGTCATTACCCAATAAGTCAGTTTGTGCCCTGGATTTGCAAAAAAAAATACCCTCTTGTGTATCATTTGGAGACACAAACCACAACATTTTCAGCATTATGTGTGACAATGTTGTTCCCAATATGCATCAGATGAGTCATGAGAAATATATTCATGCACGGCACCAAAAACTTTGAGAGTCATTACCCAATATTTTTCCTCCAAATCCAGTACCCAAATGCACTCATTAGGTGGTGACACACCAACCACCACATATAACTCACTTCTGTTTCTTTCATGATTCATCTTATCCATAATATGAACAATATTCATTGACTGATCACCAAAAATATCTGATTTTCTAATTTCTAATTGCAAATTAGTGTGTATTTTCCCTCCAAATCCAAGACCCAAATGCACTCATTAGGTGGTGACAGACAAACTATCCCAGATAACTTACTTCTGTTTCTTTCCTGATTCATCTTACCCATCACAGACACAATATTCAATGACTAATCACTAAAAATATCAGATTTTCTATTTTCTTATTGCAGATTAGTGTGTATTTTTCCTCCAAATCCAGGACCCAAATGCACTCATTAGTTTGTGACACACAAACTATCAAAGATAACTCACTTCTGTTTCTTTCCTCATTCATCTTATCCATAACAGGAACAATATTCATGGACTAATCACCAAAAATATCTGATTTTCTAATTTCTAATAGCAAATTAGTGTGTATTTTTCCTCCAAATCCAGTACCCAAATGCACTCATAAGGTGGTGACACACAAACCATCAAAGATAACTTACTTCTGTTTCTTCATGATTCATCTTATCCATAACAGGAACAATATTCATGGACTAATCACTAAAACTATCTGATTTTCTAATTTTTAATTGCAAATTTGAGATTTTCCAACCACTTCTTTAACACCCAGTAACATTCATTTTGAGATTTCAAATTTAAACATGCTTCGAACACAAAGCCTGCAATGCCGTTCTGGTTAGAGAATTCTGAAACGCCTTTCCATGATTGTTGACATGAATTGTACAAAAAAATGTTTCACCACCCCAACGAAAGTGATTACTATCATACCTACATTACTACTACTACTATCATAATACACCAGGACACATATATACAAAAAGAGCATTTTTTGGAACGCCGTTCCCAAAAAAGGAAAAAAGGGATAATGGTGGTGAAAGTGTGTAGGAAGGTAGTGCTGTAGATTTCTACGCAAATTCGTTACCAGAAATTATGTAGTACGAAAACGGTGTAGAAAGCTACTACTGTAGATTTCTACGCACATTCGTTACCAGAAATTATCTAGTACAAAAATTGTGTAGGAATCTACTGCTGTAGATATCTACGCAAATTTGTTACCAGAAATTATCTAGTACGAAAATTGTGTAGAAAGCTACTGTCGTAGAATGCTATGGAAATTCGTTCCTAGAAATTATCTAGTACGAAAATTGTGAAGAAAGCTACTGGAGTAGAATGCTACGCAAACTCGTTACCAGAAATTATCTAGCACGAAAATTGTGTAGAAAGCTACTGTAATAGAAGGGTACGCAAATTCAATACCACAATTTATCTATTACAAAAATAGTGTAGAAAGCTACTGGCATAGAATGCTACACAAATTCGTTACCAGAAATTATCTAGTACGAAAATGGTGTAGAAATCTACTGTAGTAGAGATCTATGTAAATTCAATAGCAGAATTTATCTAGTACAAAAATGGTGTAGAAAGCTACTGTCGTAGGATGCTACACAAATTCGTTACCAGAAATTATCTAGTACAAAAATTGTGTAGAAAGCTACTGTCGTAGAAATCTACGCAAATTTAATACCAGAAATTATCTACTTTGTAGTACCTATGAAAAATCTCACTATCACCGGTACATGAAAGATCTCACTGTATCACAAGTTGAACATTTCGAGTCCTTGGGGAGAGTTTTGGTCGCAATCTGAGGGGGGTTGAAACTCTTTTCCCCAAAAAATTGTGAATTTAAAATATTGCCCTTGCGCATAACAAAAGCAGGGTTGATTTTCTCAAAATAGGGCTTGGGAGGGGTTGCGTTGGGTCGCGTGACAGTTATGGGACGTACGGTCCATGACACGGTTGACGATACGTTTGAACGTTTGATATCTACGCTCAAATTGGTTCTGGTGTTGATGGTATGCTTCACTCTGCCAGAGTCCAATCCATAACATCTTGAGATAGTCGATGACACGTTTACTGGACTGGTAGGATCCATGGTCACATAAGAGACGGAGAGGTCTGCCCCATTTTGAACAAAGTTTTGGAAACATGACAGGAAATCTCCAGTGGTACGCATTTCTTTGACATGAATGATATGGGTTATATGGCTGAAGAAGATTTGGACGACTTTGGAACCACCATTGATGGCCAGGACGTCAGAGTACACGACATTGGACAAGACATCATCATTGAATGGTCAAACATTCATTGCTGGTTGAGGAGATTGAAATCTCTTGAAGAGATTACCATCTGGACTAACAGCTAAGGATCCATATTGTGTAGAATTTGCAAATGTTGCCTTGATGCGGTCAGTGGAAACCCAGCAAAAGAAGGGTTTCAGGGATAGGTAGTCATGCTCATTGGGATGGCGCTCACGGGGTGTGGCTGCACCACGAGGTGATACGTCCGAGAACTGTTTCTCTACCCCCCGCGGGCTATCGCGCGGTATTTTTAAAATTCTCGACCCTATTTTTTAAATTTCCTATCTTTTTAGGTCGCGTGTCTACTAAAATACCTTGCGTGTTGCGCGCTTCTCCTTTCCAGACAATATCTCATCGATCCCTATCTGGATCATCACCTAAAACTCACTCTCGACTTGGTGGAATAAAAATAATCAATTAAATAACATTTTCAGGGTTAGGGATATCATAAAGTTGCCGTGATGAACAATATTTTGTGTCAAACTTCTTACGCACAAATGATTTTCTCTCATCTCCGAAACATGCTGTTAACTGCACTTAGTAACACACAGTGTACAAAATACCACAATAAATACACAGTACAAAAACCATGTACAAGTCTACGGGTAATGAACATGTGTGTGCTCCGTACACTGAAATCTCTTCAAAAAAAGAACAAGTGAAAAGACCCTGCAAACACAGCAGAAAAACCCTCGAAGACATGATTTATTTTTGATAGGAATTCCAATCATCGAAATCACCAATGTCATTAACTTCCATTTTGATGACCCTGCAACAACCCTTCTGTTTCTCCTTCACTAGAACAGACCATGAAGGTTCACCACCATACAAATAGTACAAAATGACACCAACTCAAATACCTACATGTTACTCTACTTCATTTTTTATTGGGAAGGGTATTCAAACGGCAATCAAGCGCCGTTTTGAGCAGCGTTTTGAGCAGCAGGAAGCCAGCAGCAAGCAGCAAGCAGCGGCGTTTGGAGTGGCGTTTTGAAGCAGCGTTTTGGAGCAGCAGGAAGCCAGCAGCGAGCAGCGGCATTTCCAGCGGCATTTTGGAGCAGCAGGAAGCCAGCAGCGAGAAGTGGCGTTTCCAGCGGCGTTTTGGAGCAGCAGGAGCAGCAGCAACAGCAACTAGCGAGGGCAACAGCAACAGCAACAGCAATAGCAATAGCGACTAGCAACAGCAACAGCAACAGCGAATAGCAAAAGCAAAAGCAACAACAACTAGCGAGAGCGAGAGCGAGAGCAACAGCGGCAGCGGCAGCGGCAACGGCAGCGGCAACGGCAGCGGCTAGCGAGAGCAACAGCGACCAGCGAGAGCAACAGCAACAGCGACCGACGAGAGCAACAGCAACAGCAACAGCAACAGCAATAGCAACTAGCAACTAGCAACTAGCAACTAGCAACTAGCAACTTTCGACTAGCGACTAGCGACTAGCGACTAGCGACTGGCGAAAGCAACAGCAACTAGCAAGCGCGACTAGCGAGAGCGACTAGCAAGAGCGACTAGCGAGAGCGACTAGCAAGAGCGACTAGCGAGAGCAACTAGCGAGAGCAACTAGCAAGAGGAACTAGCAAGAGGAACTAGCAAGAGGAACTAGCGAGAGCGACTAGCGAGAGCGACTAGCAAGAGCAACTAGCGAGAGCGACTAGCGAGAGCGACTAGCGAGAGCGACTAGCGAGAGCAACTAGCGAGAGCGACTAGCGAGAGCGACTAGCGAGAGCGACTAGCGAGAGCGACTAGCGAGAGCGACTAGCGCGAGCGACTAGCGAGAGCGGCTAGCGAGAGCAACTAGCGAGAGCGACTAGCGAGAGCGACTAGCGAGAGCAACTAGCGAGAGCGACTAGCGAGAGCGACTAGCAAGAGCGACTAGCGAGAGCGACTAGCGAGAGCGACTAGCGAGAGCGACTAGCAAGAGCGACTAGCAAGAGCAACTAGCGAGAGCGACTAGCGAGAGCAACACCGGCGACTAGCGAGAGCAACAGCGAATCCGAATCCGCTCCCCTCATCCAACAGAGCAGCAATTTGTCTCATCCTTCAACAACAACAACACCATAGGGGATTTGTCTCCTCCTCGGACAACAACAACGACAATTCGTCTCCTCCTCCAACAACAACAGCGATTCATCTCCTCCATCCAGCAGCGAGTTGCTTCGATGGTTGTTGCCGTTCCTATTCGAATATATGATATGATAATTGAACAAAATGGGCGAGTATCTATTGATGTAGTACATAGAGTAAATAATAACAACAGAATAATATATTCTACATGCCAATCGATTCGATGCTGACGACGTCACACCTCCAGCAAAATTTTCACCAACCGCAAAAATTCGTCGCACCTACAGGGAAGAAGACGATGCAGCTCAAGGAACAATCCGTTGTTCCAATCTGTTGATGCCAACATTTCCAATCCTTTGTTCCAATCCGGTCCGATTCAATGGTTGCTTCCGAATCCGATTCGATACTTGCTTCCGAATCCGTTGCTTCCGATTCGATGGTTGCTTCCGATTCCTATTCGATAGTTGCTTCCGATCCGTTCCTATGAAAATAAGAAGAAACCAGAAGGGAGGAAATACATTATCAGTAATGCTGGAGGCAGTATCCCTTATAGTCATTGTCTATCTCTCTCATTCTTACCTTTGCTTGTTCCGACGTTCCGACAATCGTCCCGATGAAATTGTTGTTGCTGCTGCTGCCGTAGATTACTTCTTACTCCTACATCACAAAAAACAGTATCTTGTTCCTGTTGATATAGATGCAATGGGAGGTTTGTTGCCTTCAAGACGTATATGTTTGTGGGCCAATTCAAACAAAAATGTCTATCCAGCCATTCCCCTCTTATCCAATGCTGACTACTTCTTTTCCAGTACAAGGCTGTTATTTCGGACTAAAATATCTGACAACAGATCCTCCGGCTCTATTAAAGAGGTTTCGGATCAAACGTTCTCGGACGGAGTGTTGATTGCAATAACCAACACCCTAGTCAAATAAGTTGGATGTAAGAAGGCAGATTATGAAGTGATTGTTTTTTTTTGTCGCGAGGTAGAAAAAGTGATTTTTTTTGTTTGTCACGAGGTAAGAAAAGATTATTGCTGTTTGTGTGGGAGAGATTTTTTTTTTCGCGAAAAAAAAAATCATCGATCGATCGAAGTAGAGGATACTTCAAATTCTGTAGAATTCTACAGGATTTTGTACTAGTGTAGAATTCTACACGTTTTTTGTACTAGACAATTCCTAGTAGTGAATCCGCGTAGGTTTCTACGGCTGTAGATTCGTACACGCTTTTTGTACTAGATACATACTGATCAAAATCATCGATCGATCGATCGATACGACGAGGATACTTCAACTTCTATAGAATTCTACATGTTTTTTGTAGTAGTGTAGAATTCTACACGTTTTTTGTACTAGAAAATTCCTAGTAGTGAATCCACGTAGGTTTCTACGCCTGTAGATTTGTACACGCTTTTTGTACTAGATACATACTAGTATTGAATCCGCGTAGGTTTCTACGCCTGTAGATTCGTACACACTTTTGGTACTAGATAATTCCAAGTATTGAACCTGCGTAAGTTTCTGCGCTAGTAGATTTTTACACGCTTTTTGTTATAGAAAATTCCTAGTATTGAACCTGCGTAGGTTTCTACGCGAGTATATTTCTACACGCTTTTCGTACTAGATACATACTAGTATTGAATCGGCGTAGGTTTCTACACCTGTAGATTTGTACACACTTTTTGTACTAGATAATTCCTAGTATTGAATCGGCATAGATTTCTACGCGAGTAGATTTCTACACGCTTTTTGTACTAAATACACACTAGTATTGAATCCGAGTAGGTTTCTATACAAGTAGATTCCTACACGCTGGTTGTACTAGATAAATACTAGTATTGAAACCGCGTAGGTTTATACGCGAATAGATTACTACACACTTTTTGTACTAGATACATACTAGTATTGAATTCGCGTAGGTTTCTATACAAGTAGATTACTCCGCACTTTTTGTAATAGATACATACTAGTATTGAATCCACGTAGGTTTCTACGCTAGTAGATTACTACACACTTTTTGTACTAGATACATACTAGTATTGAATCCGAATAAGTTTCTACGCAAATAGATTACTACACGCTTGTTGTACTAGATACATACTAGCATGAGTGTATTTTTGGTTCAATTCCTGGGCACAAACTGACTTATTGGGTAATGACTCCAAAAGTATATGGTCCAAGCCATGAATACATTTATCATGACTCATCAAATGCATATTGGGAACAACTTTGTCACACAGAATGCCCAAAATGTTGTGGTTTGACTCTCCAAATGGCAAACATGGGGGTATTTTTGGTGCAATTCCAGGGCACAAACTATCTTATTGGGTAATGACTCAAAAAGTATCTGGTCCAAGCTATGAGTACATTTATCATGACTCATCAAATGTATATTTGGAACAACTTTGTCACACAGAATGCTGCAAATGTTATGGTTTGTCTCTCCAAATGGCAAACATGAGGGTATTTTTGGTTAAATTCCAGGGCACAAACTAGCTTATTGGGTAATGACTCAAAAAGTATCCGGTCCAAGCCATGAATACATTCATCATGACCCATCAAATGCATATTGGGAACAACTTTGTCACACAGAATGTTGGAAAAGTTGTGGTTTGTCTCTCCAAATGGCAAACATGAGGGTATTTTGGGTGCAATTCCTGGGCACAAACTGAGTTATTGGGTAATGACTCCAAAAGTATCCGGTCCGGGCCATGAATACATTTCTCACAACTAATCAAATACATATTGGGAACAACTTGCCCCACAGAATGTTGGAAAAGTTGTGGTTTGTCTCTCCAAATGGCAAACATGAGGGTATTTTGGGTGCAATTCCTGGGCACAAACTGAGTTATTGGGTAATGACTCCCAAAGTATCATGTCCAAGCCATGAATACATTTCTCATGACTCATCAAAGGCATATTGGGAACAACTTTGCCGCACAGAATGTTGGAAATGTTGAGATCTATCGCTCCAAATGGCACAGAAGAGGGTATTTTTGGTGCAAATCCAGGGCATAAAATGACTGATTGGGTAATGACTCCAAAAGTATCAGGTCCAGGCCATGAATAATTGTTTCATGACTCATCTGATGCATATTGGGAACAACATTTAAACTCACAATACAGAAAATGTCGTGGTTTGTCTCTCCAAATTGCAGACAATAGAGTATTTTTGGTACAAATCCGGCACACACTGACTGAGTGGGTAATGGCTCCCAAAGTATCAGGTCAATTCAATTTATTTTTCCGGCACATTTCATCTTATCTATAATTGGAGTAACACTTATAATCCAATCACCAAAAATGTAGTTTAATGAGTGTCAAATAAAATTAATTCATAAGTTGTTTAATCAAAATGGAAATGCTGCTTTTGGATTATTCTCAGACAAAAATATAAGTGAGCAGGCATTACTAGTTGCAGATGATACTACATGCAAAAAGGTACCCCATTGGGTGGTACCGGTAGGTACTGTGCTGACCCAGGACAGTGTCGAACCACCAACTGGCTATCAGATTCTACAGATGAGTAGGGAATTTAAGTACATAAGCTTCGTGTAATCAAAATTTCCATTTTGAAAAATTATGGCGCGGGAGGGGTGGCTTGCACTGGTACATGCTTTACTTATATAGAAAATAAAGGCCACACACAAGCCAGACACATGAAAGAAGTCAGGGTACACAGCATACACAACACACCCAAAACCACACACACATGAAAAACTGAAGTAACACGAAAAACTGAGCACACACACAAAACTGCACACACACAAAACCAAAAAAATAACCACATACTTCTTGGTCGGCACGGTATTTTTTTAAAAAGTACAGAAAATGAATGTTGTGCAACAGTCACGGACAACAGAACAATGGAACAACCAAGAACCACTAGTGAGTGTAACAGGGGAACAAGGGAACAACAAAATGGAACAACAACAACGGAATGCAAGTGAGTGACAACAATGACGGCAATTTGTTGGAGATTCTATTTATTTCTGATCTTTCTTTCTTTTATTTTTATTGGACGGAACAACAGAGCGAAACAACAAACGAAATGGAACAACGGAGCAACAATGGAATGCAAGTAAGTGACAACAATGACAACAATTTGTTGGAGATTCTATTTGTTTCTGATTTTTCTTTTATTTTTATTGAATGGAACAACAGAGCAGAGTAGCAAGTGAAACGGAGCAACAGAACAACAATGGAACACAAGTGAGTGACAACGACAACAATTTGTTGGAGATTCTATTTTTTCTGATTGTTCTTTCTGTTATTTTTATTTTCAGAGCAAAAATGGAACAATGAAACAATGGAACAAAACAACAACACAATGGAATGAAACAACAAACACAGAGCAACGAAAACGGAGCAACAAAAATGGAGCAACAAAAACGGAGCAACAAAAATGGAGCAACAAAAATGGACTAACGCAATCGGAGCAACGCAAGCCGAACAACGCAAACGGAACAACACAAAGGAAACAAAAACAAAAAAACAAAAACGGAGCAACGCAAACCGAACAACGTAAACGAAACAATAAAAACAAAACAACAAAAACGGAGCAACAATGGAACATGGTCAAAACGGAATGCCAAAATGGAACAACAAAACGAAGTAGCGGCAGCAGCAAGCAAAGAGAGCAACAGCGTGGCCACAGTAGTAGAAACAGTGGCAAAAGCTAGAGTAATAAACACAACTCCAACCCATCAGTGATGAATGTTGATCCGGCAATAACAGCATCAATGAATGCCCATATATCCCTTCAATTAATGTAGAAAATAACAGTACATACATAATACAAAACTACTACTAATTATGAACTTAATATTGAGAATATAAGAAATTATGGAGGATTCGTAATACGTTGCAATAGGAATAAATCAAGCATAATAGAATCTACATTTTAAAAAGGGAATATTGTAGTTGAGAAATAGAATTCACAATTAGGAGAGCAGAATCGAATTGTTATTTGGGAGATTAATATTTTGGAATTAATACTGAGTAAAGATTTCTTTTTTATTTGTGAAAAGAAGTAAGTGTTGTTTGTACGGAATAATAATTGGGTTCTGCTAGAGACTGAAATAAATTATTTTTATTTGAGAGTAGAGTAATGTGCATCACGCGCACAGAAATAGTGCTGTGTTAGTTTATAGCCCGCCACTTACTCGCAAATTTCAGGGTGTCCAGAAATATTGCCGTGTTAAAATCACGCAGAAAATTTGTGCGCGAGAAGTAAATTCGAACCCCGCGAAACAGTTCTCGGACGTACGCTTGTAGTACATTCCGTAGGGAAAGCAAGGGTTGTATCAGATTCGGATGATGAAGCCGAAGTACAACGAGCTAGGCATTCCTGATGTGCATAGTCCGTTGGAGTAAGCCAAAAGGAGCAATTGTTTACGCCGTGATCATCAATAGGAAGGAATGTCAAACAAGTGCATTGACTGGAATATGAGCTGAGAGATGTAACCACGGATGAACCAGGGGATACGGATATATCCAAACCTTCAAGGCATCTTGGGTTCCCATATTTGTCATATGTAGGATACAGAAGCTGCTGTGGTTGGGGTGGATACTTCTGAAGGAAAGTTTCATCCTTGGCACTGATGATGGTATCATGAATGGAAGGATCCCAATGTTTGTTGGATGTCATGATAACATGTGGCAGCGTGTTGAATTCATCAGTAGTATACTTGCGCATGGCGAGGTACAGCAAGCCACGACGAATACTGAGGGGTAATGCGTATCCATCAGTTGTACTGATGACTTGTCCACCACCCGCTTTGATGGATGTATCATCAACATTGGAGAAGTATGCTTCCATCTGACCAGAAGATAGGATGGAAGGGTGTCATCCTGTATATGCACATTTGTTGAAAATGAGGATAATAGGACCTCTATTTGAGACGGAATATGCTCCACACATCACGATGGGAATATTCTGCACTTGATGGTTGTTGATGCCGGTAACATTGACATACCACGGAGGGATGTCATTGGAGATGAGACATGCATCATTACCAATAATACAATCATTGGCACCACGATCAACCATAGCAAAACCAGGAGTGGATACGTTGCTGGTCTTGTGAGCACGATAGGTATATACCGATACTTGGTTGTCATGTTGGAGGGTCAAGTCGTCTTCGGGTTGTATTCAATTCCTTTCGTGTCCAGCAGTACCAAAGCTACACAACAGCAGTTGTTCTATTCATACAAATCAGTGAGTCCCGTATCACTTAATTAATCCATTCCCATGGCACATCGATTCCCACGGCGCATCAATTCCCATCGCGTATCAACGGTGAGCAATCCCTGTCTTCTAGTATTCCCCAGGTTCCAAGGTGAGCAATCTTTGGTTTAGAGAAATATCACACGAGCTACGGTGAGCAATCTCTGATTCCATTGATAAACGTATCATGGAATCTTCCTAGGATAACAGGAGAAGGAAACCGTTGTCAGAAGCTTCTCACACACAATATATATATATATATATACGGTCAATGATCAATGCATGAATGGAAATAATCAGCAAGTAATCTCATCACAACGCAACAGCAGTTGCAACATATTTCACCTCAATAAAAGAGATACCTTGCGTTTTGGCAAGATTTCACTTTATCTCATACTTTTAACATTCAACTGATTACATCTCCAAAATTCACACTAGTTGCTATCAACTACTTGTAATCTACAATACCTAAGATATATCTCGATGTATCTGAACAAGTTCACAGTAAGAAGAGATCTGGCGTTTCCATAGTCTCACCTGTAGTAAGATTGTCCGTTGCCAAAAGTATCCAACCACAATTGTCACGCGTAGAGCACAATCATTTGTCTACTAACACACTAACGCAGCGTTGCTGTTCTTCAGAAGCCTTTGAATCAGACTCTCAACGGACCGGGTTCAGAAGGAAAATAATAGATTAACAGTTGCAAGCTCCAAGGCAGCTTGCATACAAAGAACAAGCAAGAAAGTGAACATATACCCTACACTGGCATATGCCAATCGCACAGAAGGAAAATAATAGGTTGGTACCATTTGTGGAAATTAACCGAGTAGGAGGACTTTCCAACGGGCACGAGTGTATCACCATCCTTTTGGTACCGAATATCAGGGTTCTCAGAGAGAAATCTGGCTGGGTGCGCAGGTGATACGGAAAACTTGAGGGGTCGTTGGTCTTTAGAGGAGGAGGTCTGAGACTTGTAGACACTGAGTGATGCGTAAAATACGCCCCAGCGATCGTTTTCTACAGCGGGGTGTAGATCTTTCAATGTAGTATTACGATTGTCTACATGCGAAGTTTCATCCTCAAGAAATGTGACAGAATGATCATGTGTATACGCTTTTTGAGTGATAGGCTTGATGGCATTTGGGTCTGGCTGACTGTCAGGAAGTAATTCAGACCGTAAGGAAGCGACTAACTTTTTTCTTGTCTTCCGGGAGAAAATTCAGCCAATTCTTCATGCCATGTCGAGATAGTGTTTTCCATATACCAGTTGGCAACCTCGTAGTAGGGTCAGGTGAACGTCCAGCCTTGAACACTGCATAGTCTTGGAAGTCACCTTCAAATTCTATGGGAAGGGCATATTTGTTAAGATTATGTCCTTGCTTGGAAGAGAAGTCGTGAAAATGTGCCCAAACGGTAGACTTTGGAGCAGACATTGACAATTGAGAGTCAAGATGCGTTGCTTCTAGTAGCAAGGTGATCTTGAGCTTGTGGATGGCTGCGGCCTCAGCTTGAACGTCAGTGACATTGTTATTTGAATCGGCAGGATTGGTGATCTTGGCAAATTGTTCGCTTAGTTGAAAGCTAGAGTAACATGCTTGACAGAGTGCCGACTTGACTGTATGATATTCAATGGGTTTGTTAGGAGGACGAAGTTTGTTGAGATGGTTCAACTCGTCGAACCAGTTTGTGATGAATTTTACCTTGGATTCTTTCCATTTGTCGAGGTTCAAGTTCAGTAGTGCTTGCAGCTGTGTTGAATTATCGTACACTTTAGCCTTTGATTCACTATGTAAGATTACAAAGTCGAAGTACGCTTGGCGACCATTTTGTGTGATGGAATGACTGTGTACGCATGATGATGAGAGGTCACTCTTGAAAACTTCTAACATAAGGACCCAGAAAAAGGCGCACTGTTTGACAAAGAGATCACAGGTGAAGCCTTGCAGTGTGGCTGGTGGCCAAGTCTCATCGAGGAACGTTGCGGTATTGATAACATATGCCTTCAGTTTTGCCTTGAATCCTACAAGCCAATGCTCGAACCTTGAGTCGTTTGTGAGTGGTGTGAAGGACGTTTTGTCACGAGATTTTCTACACCAAGATTTTTACCGTACTTGTTGTGTAGACTTGGTGTTGCTCGTTCCTGGAGGAGGGGGTGGAGGATTCAAAATGGACTCATTTTGGAGACGCATTGCACGTGTCATACAAAAAGCGCTGAAGTCGTCGTAGGAATTTGATTCCACATTCTTCCAATCTTTTTCATTCTTGCATAGATCCTTGGTGAAATCCGCGAGTGCTTCTATGGTCCATTGGATAGATCTGTGAAGTTGTGTTGGTAATCCGCTACTAGTATCCATGTAGGTAAGTTCTCAAGCAAAATCATGTTCGAGCAGTGCGTTTAGGAAAGTTGACCATTCATGCAATCCTCCTTTGAGGAGAGCCTCACACAGCAAGTTATTTTCTTCCTTTGTAACGCGGAATACAGAGGCAAGTATCATCTTCATGTGGTCATCAAAGCTAGGGAGGTTGATCGAATCTTCATCTTCGTTTTTGTCTTCATTGTATCCGTCACCACCGGGATTTGCTGGTATGTTTGGCATATTTGCTGTCTTTAGTGCATCCAGATTGTCAGAGGATGAAGAGGATGGAGGGAATTTGAATCTGAATCAAAGATGTCGTCCTCAGACTCAATGGAAGGGATTTGATTGTTTGATGAAGGGGTGGGGAGTGTTCCTGGACTTGGATTGATTGAAATGGAAGAAGGGGGATCAATTTGGACTTGAATCGGTTTTGGATCGATTGTAGTGTTGGAAGAACAAGAACCTCTTACTTGATTGATTTCATTGGAGGAGTAGGCAGAGGGGGGGGGGGGGGGGGGGGGGGGGGGGGGGGGGGGGGGGGGAGGAATAGGAGGGGCTTGCCATGGTCGAGGAGCCCAGCATGGTCGATTTGGAAGGGCTTGGCATGGTCGATTTGGAGGGGCTTGGGCGATTGTATTTTTTGTTAGAAGATTATTCTGTTCTGCAAGTTGCAAAAATTAGAAATTATGAATTAGAGTAAGTGTATCCTGTTTGCTTGTAATCTGCTTGTAAGCGTGTAATCACTGTAATTGCTGTAACTTTTGCAACAGCGTGTTGCAAATCGTGGACATTGATTGTGTCCGGGCGGCCGCCTGCCACTATGTATGAGCAAACTGGTGGGGATTGTACGAGTTGGTTCCCTCTTTTTCAACTCTCGTGTCCATGTATTGAAAAAGTGATGGGATTAACTTCACCCGGCGCTCGGTCCCATACCGTGAGTATGGGCAATCGTACAAGTTAGACCTCTCTTTTTTGAAAAATGAACACCAAAACTGAATACTACTTCTCCGGATATAGGGGACAGATACAGCAGATATAGTGGATATAGCGGACAGATACCAGCAGATAGCAGATACTACAGCGAAAACAAACAACAAGCTCATTCTTGCTGATCAGCTCATAATTTCGAAACTGGTCAACTTCAAAAACGTGGAAGCTGTGCATCTACTATCTCCAACATGGCGATTCGGGCCTCCCCCCCCCCCCCCCCCCCCCCATTCTCCTACATCCACTAAATTAATTCGACCATGGTGAGCTTCCCTCCTCCTCCTCCTCCTTCATCCAAATCCATCCGAGTCCATCTCCTAGCCCATCCATCCAAATCGATTTGACCATGGCGAACTCCCTCCCCTCTGCAACAAAACCCGAACACCAAAAACGAATCGATAACTACTCCAAAGGAAGGCTTCTCCAGTTCGTAATTTCATAAAGCTAAGGTTTACAATCTACAAATATTCAACAATTATCAACATCCAAATCGATTTGACCACGGAGATCCAACCAATTCAATTCATGTATCCTACATTTGCAAAGTAGTTTACAAACTCAGGGATTCCGCAGATGATTGCAAAGAGATGATGTTGAAGATTCCCTATGTTGGAGATCTCATACATTCAATAGCTCAGAGCCATCTCAATGGTGTTGAAGACATACTCAATTGGACCATCAACAGGATAGTATGGAGCTCTGAAGACAAATCTGTGTCGGGCATCAACAATGGCATCCAAAGTGAGGGGGTTGTGGTGAGCAAGCAAGTTATCCATGATGAAGCACTTCCTATTTCCATCAATTCCCGGTGGCAAATCTTCCAAGATACTCTCAATGAATGCAGCAAAGAAAATCACGTCAGTCCCTGCTGTATTGAATCTGACCCATCGTTGTCCCTCTTGATTGCCTGCAATTGCCATCTTTAAGGTGTGATTGATCCCATGGCCATAGTTCCCCCTCTGTCAAACCCTTCCACAGAGAGAACACTTCCCCATCTTCTTGTTGGCGTGCTCACGCTTGATTCCGGCCTCATCTACATCAATCATATCATCCCTACGGATATCTGCAATGCCAAATGGGTAGTCCATTGTCCAGTATCAGAATCTCTTGTACAGATTCTGAAAAGTGAAGGCTTGATTGGCAGTAGTTGATCCTTTCTTTCTGTTGATTCCAATGGCATTCTCAGCCTCCGACACGTTCTTCAAAAAATACAGCCAAGGGACAGGAAGGTAGCTGCCATATGATCTCCACAAGAAAGCAAGGCATTCATACCTCGTTGCCTTTGGATGGATCTTCCGATATACTCCAAGTAACAACATAGGTAATCCAATAATATCATCTCTCTGTTTATTGCCACTGTGTCTGAATTGGAGGTTTCTTCCAAGTTCTCTCACTTGTCTTTTGTACCTTCTTGCCGTTCTTGCAGTAGGGTGCGACTCAATGCTGTTGATTAGTCTTCCAAGCTCTCCATATCAGACGAGAGTGTGTTTCCTCATGTCTTCTGAATATCCATTCCCTCCATTCCTGGGGACAGGGATGTTGTCAGGTCCAAACCGGGGAGTTTGTAATGGATCCCAAACATCATTGCTTTTCAGGGGGCTCCCATTCACCATGGTTGATTGGAAGTGATTCGTTGTCAGAAGCAGGTTGTGGCGGCGACGACGATGCCGACGACGAAGTAGTCTGAAAATGGGTTCTACAAGCTCCATTTCGAAGCAAAAAAGGTCTCAAACACACTCTCCATGCAAGGGTTGCTCTGGACATGAGAAAGGTTGCTCTGGACATGAGAAAGGGCCACAAAGGGTCTATTGAAACAGGTTTGGGGCAACCACCATGGTCCAGGTCGAAATGAGAAGGAGTGGTGTCAACAGTGGAAAAAAAGAAGCAAAAATTTGTAGGCTAAACTACGTAGAGATCTGTACTGATTTTATTTATTATTTTTTTCCCAGGGAAGGGCATTCTGACCTTAACCAGGGGGCTTAGGAGCTTCAACTGGAGAGGCGGACAGCTGTTACGAATTATGTAGTATCCTTCTTCCAAATCAAACTCCTCTTCACCATCACCAACTTCTGCCTTTTGATAAATCAAATTCCTAATCTTCTTTGCCAGCCTCACATCCTCTGGGCAATTGAGATCACCGGTAGGCATTTTTTTACAAAGATTTGTGTATTTCCTACGGAGGTTAGGAACAGTTCTGTCAGTGTCAGGGAAGTTGTTGTCTCTAGTTCCCATTCCTCAGGACCAATGGGAAGGATTAATCTGATGGTGTGTAGCAATTTGATGAATTCAGTTTTCTTGTAGTTGCTCACACCAGACTTGTGTCCTACTCGTGCTCCCCCATCGTTGTCACATAGCAACAGCAGATAAAGCAATATTTATACAAAGTATTATTTTATTGAAATATGTTGTTGTGTATCCTCAGCCAAGCAAACAACACGCCAAAATACAGACACAGAAATAATTTTGGTTCGTATCACGACAGAAATCGTCCATCCATCCGTCGGTTACATGTAACATCTTATCGCTAATACAGCTAGAAACCAATACGATTGATCGTATCCTACACTCCGTACATGAAAACTTGAACTTTGAAACACTCTGCTATCAGCAACAACAGGGGGGGATCCCCTATCCAATAGCAACACACTCCACTCCACTTGACAATCCACCAATCGAATGCCGCCGCCGCTTACCGCTCGCTCACTTGCTCAACAAAGCTGATAATTTCCTCCCTGCCTCTCATCTGGGCGCATCTTCCAAATAAGCTGAGTCATAGTACAGCCTCCATAGCACCTCTTGATCTTGACAATGGCTGTGTTCACATCATTCCCCCAATCTAGGAGCCTTTCCATACATCCCCAAAGAACCTTTTGATTGCAATACTTGTACTTCACCTGCCTGAGTTCCACGGCAGTGAACTCCCTTGCCAGCTCCCTCCCTCCTATTCCATTTTGGTACTCATCCCACAAGGCTTGGATGGTTTGTGGTCTATCATGCAGGAGTGCTGGCCTTTCTAGTACCATAGGAGCCCCTTGACGCAGATTTGCAGATGGCCTTGCTCCTAGTACTCCTCCTACTCTTCAAGCTGGCACCATTGCCATCCCGCAAATGATCTGGGTAAGGATCTTAATCTGCCTTTTAAGTTCAGCAAGTTCTGAGATCTGATGGTTCCTCATCTCTGCTACATTGGTTTGAGTAGTGGATAGTTTGGCATAGATAGCATTCCTCCACTACTGTTCCCTTCTACCAAATGCCCCTCCACCATCTACTTCTTCACCCTCAGGGATCTCATCCATTCCATTGATTTTGGAAGCAATCACTTCAGCTCTATGAATAGGATTCACCCCATCCTCAAGTCGGCCTTGCAGCAACTCATATCTGCAAACGATCTGTTGCTTCAGTCCAAGGGGGATATAGTCCACAACAGCAGGATCAAAGCAAGCCCAAAGCAAGGGCTTTGCTAGGATAGCAGCAACATCATCCCCAAATGCTCCCCAAATGGCAGGAGCCACTGAAGCACAAAGCCAGTCATCCATTAGTCCACTGTCATCCTTCTCCTTGTACAAGCAAATACTCCTGTGAGAAAGCTTGCTACCAGCATTGATATCTGGCCATTCCAACTGCACATCCAAGTACCAATCTTGCATACTCTTAGTCTTCCATCTAGCCCTGTAGTTAACATCATCTTGAGCTGCGCCTCCTCTCCTAGCCATAGTTGTAGCCCACTTCTTAACTGAATGAGTTCCTAGCCTTTGTTGCCTTCCATGGGGTCTAAACTGATCCCCTTCAATGATAGCCTTAAGAGCCTTTTGGTATGCCGACTTGCCCCTGTCAACTTTCTTGTTCTGAGCCTTCACAGGAGATCTGTAGTCAGTATCACCCTCAGAAAACAGCAATTGGCTCAAACGGCCAGCTCCACTACCAAGCAATGCCTCCAGGTAGATAACAAGGCCAATTAGCACACAGTACCTGTGATCCATAGCTCCCATGAGCAGTTGTAATGGGCAATCCCCCTTGTCATGCACGTTCCTTGACCACCTCATCTGAATTGTAAGATAGCCAGCGTATGTTCTACTAACCTGCAAGTTTGCCTTCTTCATGTGTGACGTGTCATTCCCTCTTGCAATCAAGTGCAGCTGGACTTGCAGCATTGCCATGTGCCAGAGGCTTTGGAGGCTGTTTCTAACGGCAGTGAGCTCAAGCATCTGAGTAAACTCTTCATGGGTGAAAGCCCTATCAGCAGAGGTTTTGACGACAAGCTGCCAAGTGTCCTTTTTTGCCACAGCTTTGATCAGTCAATTGACCTTGATAGATCTAGTAGGATTGCCGGTCTTGTTTGTTTCATCCCAAGCTGCAGTGTTAGTCATAGAGTAGGAGATAGCTTTCTTCCAATGCCTGAAAGTGCTAGATCGGCCACTAACTGGATTATTGTCTATTCCTGGATCCTCCATCCCATACACCTTCAAACATATCCATTTTTAGATGTGATCTGGCTTAACTGTGTTGAGCTCTTCCTGGTTGAGCACCCAGTCAGTTGCGTATTCATGCCCTCCAGCAATATGTGACATCAACTCCAACAAGATCTGGTGGTATCTTAAGAGCTGAGTGGGGGCATTCACATCATTGGGAAGGACAGGCGCTGGCCCCCTTTGGGCCGGTCCTCTTGTTTGACGGGGGCCGGTCCCCTTGTTTTATGGGGGGGGGGGGGGGGGGGGGCGGTGCTCTTCTTGTTGTTGCTGGGGCCGGCGCTCTTCTTGTTGCTGGGGCAGGGGCATTATCTAGGACTTCGCCGTCGTCATCATCTAGGACTTCATCGTCATCATCAGCAGCTAAGGCTAAGGCTAAGGCTAAGGCAGCTAGCCCACCTAGGCCATTATCTTCAGCTTCATACTCCTCCTCCCCGTCCTTGTCCTCCTTGTCCGCTGGAGGCCCCAGTTTGTCATTGTCAGAGTCATCTTTTGCTGCTGCAGCTGCAGCTGTTTCAGCTCTTTGCATGGTTACAGCTTGAGCACACCGGATTGCTGCAAGGTTCTTTGCTCGCTGTAAAGCCAACGCCTCCTCCCTTGGTGTTGTTCTCGTATTAAATTCCTTTCGTGACCAGAAGTACCAAAGCTACCAGATGGTAGATATCCTATTCGTACAAATCAATGAGTCCCGTATCAACCAAAGTAATTGATTCCCACGGCATATCGATTCCCACGGTGCATCGATTCCCATCGCGCATCAACGGTGAGCAATCTCTGTTTTATAGTATTGCCATCGTTCTTCAGTGAGCAAACTCTGATTTCATAAAATATCGGACAAGCTACGGGAACAATTCCTGATCTTAGTGATAAACATATCATGAAGTCTTCCTAACGGAACAAGAGAAGAAAAGCGTTGACGTGGGATTCTCACACAATACATATATATACATACAGATACATACGGTCAACGACCAATGCATGCACGGACATAATCAGCGAGTAATCTCACCACTACGCAACAGCAGTTGCAACGTATTCATCTCAATAAAAGAGATATCTTGCATTTCGGCCAGATATCACTTTATCTCATACTTTTAACATTCAACTGATTTATATCCCAAAATTCACACTAGTTGCTACCAACTACTTGTAATCTACATACTAAGGTCTGTCTCGCTGTATCTGAATAAGTTCACAGCAAGAAGAGATCTGGCGTTTCCATAGTCTTGCCTGTAGTCCGATTATCTGTTGCTGAAAGTATCCAACCACAATTGTCACGCGTAGAGTACAATCGTTTGTCTACTAACACACTAACGCAGCGTTGCTGTTCTTCAAAAGCCTTTGAATCAGACTCTCAACGAACCGGATTCAGAAGGAAAATAATAGATTAACAGTTGCAAGCTCCAAGGTGGCTTGCACACAAAAAGGAACAGGAACAGAATTGAATACAATCCCTACGCTGGCGTATGCCAATAGCACATCGTACACGAAGCAGATATCATTCTCATTCACCGCGCGATTCCTTCAAAGGATCGGAACCATCACAAATGCCGAACATACCGACCATGCCCGCCAATATATTTGGGGGCGGAAACAGCACGGGTGATGTCAAAGCCACTACTGCCAACCATCTTCCTAGTTTTGATACTGATATGAAGATGATACTCGTATCTCTATTCCGCGTAACAAGGGAAGCAAATAACACCCTGTGTTCAGCTCTCAAGGAAGGCGGATTATGCGAGTGGAAGGCATTTCTTGACGCACTTATCGAACCGGATTTTGCACGCGAGATTACCTACACTGAAGGAGGACTACCAACGCATCTCCATCGATCCATCCAAAGGATCATAGAGGCACTTGCGGAGTTCGCTCTCGAACTACAAGAAGACAAGAAGGATTGGAAAGATGTAAAATCATATCCGTATGAAGAATTCAGGAAATTCCGTTTGGAACGTGCCCTCCATATGCAGACCGAATCTGTTCTGAACCCTCCACCTCCTCCGCCAGGAAGTAATAAAAAGACACCTCAACAGGTAAAGTACGAATCTTGGTGCCGCAAAGCACGGGATGAAAAGTCTTTTACGCCCCTCACGAATGACTCAAGATTCGAACATTGGCTCGTAGGTTTCAAAGCTAAACTCGAGGCATACGAAATCGACACAGAAACTTTCCTTGATGAAACCTGGCCTCCAGCTGCGCTACAAGGATACACACGTGACCTTTTTGTTAAACAGTGTGCCTTCTTCTGGGTCCTAATGTTGGAAGTCTTCAAAAGCGATCTATCCGCATCGTGTGTACACAGCCATTCTGCCAAACGTAATGGACGTCAAGCATACTTTGATTTCGTAAATCTCCACAGTGAATCGAAGGCCAAGGTATATGACAACTTGACTCAACTGCAAGCATTGCTAAAGTTGAATCTCAGCAATTGGAAAGAATCCAAAGTGAAATTCATCACACATTGGTTCGATGAGCTAAATCACCTCAACAAGCTCCGTCCTCCCAACAAGCCCCTTGAGTACCATACTGCAAAATCAGCACTATGTCAGGCATGCTATTCCAGCTTTCAGCTAAGCAAACAGTTTGCCAAAGTCAAGGATCCAGGTGGCACGAATAGCACCGTGACAGATGCAGTCGCTGAAGCAGCTGCTATTCACAAACTTAAAATCACGCTCCTACTCGAAGCAACTCGACTCGATTCCCAGTCCGCGATGGCGGCCCCTAGGTCAACTGTGCGTGCACACGTTCATGACTTCTCATCTGAACAAAGCCAAAACCATGACGACTATGCTCTCCCTATCGAATTCGAAGGGGACTACCAAGACTATGCGGTATTTAAGGCTGGACGTACACCTGACCCTACCACGTGCCTGCCCACAAACATATGGAAGGCCCTATCACGTCAGGACATGAAGAGTTGGCTCAACTTTTCTCCGGAAGGCAAGAAAATCGTGGTAGCATCGTTACGACACGACTTACTCTCAAAGGATCAACCTGACCCCAACAATGTCAAGCCCATCACCCGGAAGGCATACCAACATGGACACTCCGTATCATTCCTAGAAGACGATACTTCGAACAAAGATGAACATGTCAATTCCGCAGCAGACCTACATCCCACTGTAGAAAATGATTGTAGAGGTGTTTTCCATGCATCATGAGGTGTATACAAGTCTAAAACCTCCTCCTCCAAGGACCAACGACCCCTCAAGTCTTCCGTGTCACCCGCGCATCCCGCTTGATTCCTCTCTGAAAACCTTGACATTCGGTATGAGAAGCTTAGTTTTTCTCCGGAAGGCAAGAAAATCATGGTCGCATCGTTACGACACGACTTACTCCACAAGGACCAACCTGACCCCAACAATGTCAAACCCATTACCCGGAAGGCATATCAACATGGACATTTGGTATCATTCCGAGAAGACGATACTTCGAACAAAGATGAACATGCCAATTCCGCAGCAGATCTACATCCTGCTGTAGAAAATGATCGTAGAGGTGTTTTCCATGCATCATTAGGTGTATACAAATCAACAACCTCTTCATCCAAGGACCAGCGACCTCTCAAGTCTTCCGTGTCACCCGCGCATCCCGCTCGATTCCTTTCCAAAAACCCTGACATTTGGTACAAAAAGGACGGTGACACCCAAATACCTGTAGGAACATCCTCATATTCCGCCAATTTTCACCAGTGGTATAATCCTGACGAAGATCTGACCTTTCCTAACGATAGTCCAGTAACATCGTACACATACCGCATACACAAAACTACGGTTACTAGTCCTGGTTTTGCCATGGTCTATCGCGGTGCAAATGGTTGCATCATTGGCAATGATGCATGCCTCATCTCCAAGGATATCCCACCACAATATGTCAATGTCACCGGCATTAACAATCACCAGGTACAGGATATCCCCATTGCTACATGCGGAGCTTACTCCATATCGAACAGAGGCCCCGTCATCCTCATTTTCAATGAATGTGCCTATACAGGACGACACCCTTCTATATTGTCCTCCGGCCAGATGGAAGCATATTTTTCCACTGTCGACGACACATCCATCAAAGCGGGCGGTGGACAGGTCATCACCACCTCGGATGGATATGCACTGCCTCTTAGCATACGACACGGTTTACCATACCTTGCGATGCAAAAGTACACGACTATTGAGTTTGACACGCTCCCACATGTTATCATGACATCCGATAAGCATTGGGACCCATCTGTTCTTGATACCACCATCAGTGCAAAAGATGAACAATTTCTCCAGAAATATCCTCCTCAGCCACAGCAACTCCCTTATGCCAATTACGACGAATATGGAAACCCACGTTGCCTTGAAGGATTGGATATCTCTGTATCCCCCGGCTCCTCCACGGTCACGTCCCTCAGTTCATATTCCAGCCAATCCACTTGATCTCCCTTCCTTCCTATTGATGATCATAGAACCAACGATCACTCATTTTGGCTTACTTCCACCGACTACATTCACCAAGAACGCCTCGCATGCTGCACTTTACCTGAAGCCTCTGGGACAGTCACTGCGTTTCCGACAGATTGTACTGCCAGTGATACTACACGTATTGCAGCTACGCCCCGTGAGAGATACCCCAACGAACATGACTACCTATCCCTGAAACCTTTCTTTTGTTGGGTTTCCACAGATCGCATCAAAGCCACGTTTGAAAACTCAACCCAATATGGTTCATTGGCGGTTAGCCCTGATGGAAACATTTTCAAACGTTTCCATTCCCCTCAACCGGCCATGAACGTTTGACCCTTCATTGACGACGTTATGTCCGATGCTGTCTATTCGGATGTCCCAGCGATTGATGGTGGCTCCAAGATTGCTCAGATCTTCTTTGGCCGAAAGTCACATATTATACACGTTGAAGAAATGCGTACCGGCAATTTTCTATCTTGCTTCCAGAACTTTGTTCGAAAATGGGGCAGGCCCATTCGCCTCCTTTGCGACCACGGTAACTATCAATCTAGTAAGAAGGTCGTCGATTATCTCAAAATGCTATGGATTGGACTCTGGCAAAGTGAACCTTATCACCAACACCAGAATCAATTCGAACGTCGATACCAAACGTTCAAGCGCATTGTCAATTGCGTCATGGATCGTACAGGCACACCACCACACCTATGGCTACTGTGCATGACATACGTTGCTGGTCTCCTCAATGTTATTTCTGATCCTACGCTGTCAGACAAACAACCGGTCTTCATTGCTACCGGTACACTTGGCGACATCAGCGCATACACCAGTTTCTTCTGGTTTGAACCTGTTTATTTCAAGACCAATGACTCCCCTTTTGGTACCCAGTCTACCAAACGTCTCGGTCACTTCGTCGGCATTGCAGAACATGTTGGCAATGGACTCTGTTTCCGAATCTGGGATCCAGTTACCAACAAGTTACTTGACCGGTCCGGTGTCCGCTCTGCTCTTACGCCTGAGTCTCGCAACAAACGCGCGGGCCTATTCACTGATGATGGTTTCATCAAATGGCGTAAAGCCAAGGATTCCCTTCCCCGTTTATACGCCACTGGAGACGCTCCAGCATTCAAACATGGGGAGCATATCACTCAGAATAGCCCCATTGAAGATTCTACAAAACAGGGCAACTCAGGTAATCCCCCTCCTGGCGTCTCACCCGCTGATTCTGACACCGCCGATGACACCATGCCATCTGTACCCAACGAACAACCGGGTACAACACCCCCCGCATCTGGTAATCAAGTTATTCTTCAACCACCCGCCCACCCCTCGTTACCAAGCTTTCTATATAAGAAGGTCGATGACAGCCCAAGCTGGTCCCCTTCTCCACTCCCTAACAACTATGGGGAGAGTTTTGATGGTCCTCCTACGACACACATCTTCAGCAAGACATCCGATGGCGTTCTCCTTACTGAAGATGATTTTGTTCCACCGGAACTAGCATACTTTGATGTTAGTGACGTCACAACTTCACACACCAACCCCGCTACTCCTTCAGTAGACCCATCACAGGTAGTTGTTACCGATGAAGAAGGCAACACACAATTTGACGATGATGGTAAACCAATTACAATTCCTACGGTCCCGATTGCCGATCTACAAGGACGATCCTTCCTTGTAACCAACCCCGATGGCACTCGGAAGCGTTTTACCATCGTCGATGTAGAAGACAGTCTTGAACGCAACAAAGACTTCATCAAGTTCAAGTGCAAACACTCTGATGACGGACTTAGCAATATCATTGCATACAATGATGTCATGAATTACATCCATCGTGATTCAACCCAAGAAGACGGCAAACTTTGGTCATTTTGCCGCATCCTAGGACACCAAGGTCCACTGGATAACAAGCATCCTCAATACAAAGGTTCCAAGTATAACCTCTGGATTGAATGGGAAAATATGGAACAAACATATGAACCTCTAGCCAACATTGCGGCTGATGACCCTGTCACTGTTGCAAAATATGGAAAAGACAACAACTTGCTTGACCTCCTGGGTTGGAAACGCCTCAAGCGAATCACCAACCTAGCACGATGAACCAAGAAACTTGACCAACTCGTGCATCAAGCCAAACTTCATTCTTTCCATACCACTCCACAGTACCAATACGGATTCAAAGTACCTCGTAACCACGAAGAAGCCCTCCAATTTGATCAAGCCAACGGAAACACCAAATGGGAAGATGCCACCACTCTGGAAATGGAACAACTCAATGAATACAATACATTCATTGATAAAGGCGTGTACAAGACAAGCTCCATCCCCCCCGAGTTCCAACAGATCAAGGTACACATGATATATGCTGTCAAGCACGATGGTAGACACAAGGCTCGTCTCGTTGCTAACGGTAATCTCGCTGAAGCCCCTATCCACAGTGTTTATGCAGGTGTCGTATCTCTCCGTGGTCTACGTATGTGCCTATTCCTAGCAGAACTGAACGACCTAGAAGCATGGGGTACCGACATAGGTAATACCTACCTAGAAGCAATTAACTGCGAGAAAGTCTGCATCAAGGCAGGTCCCGAATTCGGATCGCTGGAAGGTCATCTATTGATCATTTACAAAGCCCTATACGGCCTCGGATCCTCGGGCAAGTGTTTTGGTGATTTACTTGTGGCTTGTCTCATTGAACTCGGCTTCGAAAGATCCCGCGCAGAACCGGAAATATATCTCAAACCTGGAATGAACAAGCATGGTGAACGTGTATATGAACTTATATGCACATATGTCGATGACCTCTGTCTTTGCATGGCAGATCCCAATTCCTTCTTGAAGGTATTACAGTCATCACCATATAACTTCAAACTGAAGGGATCCGGACCTATGAACTTTCACCTAGGTTGCGGATTTGAGCGCGACGCGCATGGTGTTCTCTGTATGAATCCCATAAAGTTCATCAAAAAGATGGAAGCGTCTTATGAACAAATGTTCGGATGCAAACCTAACACCAGGTTCCAGTCACCCATTGCAGAGAACGATCATCCCGAATTGGACTCCTCAGCCTTTCTTGAAGAAACTGGTATACAGAAATACCAAAGTATGATCGGTTCACTCCAATGGATCATCGCTATTGGGCGTTTCGATGTACAAACAGCCGTGATGACACTCTCCAGTTTCAGAGCTCAACCACGAGATGGGCATCTTGAACGTGCCAAACGTATCTATGGATATATCTCCAAGTTTAGACATTTTAAAATCAGATTCCGCGTGGAACCCCCAGATTTTATATTGACTAAACCCGACACCATCAATTGGTCCAACACCGTCTATGGGGAGCATTCTGAAGAGCTACCCGACGACGCTCCTGCACCACTTGGGAAGACAGTAGTGTTGACACATTTCTATGATGCCAACCTCATGCATGATATTCTTAGTGGTAAGGCTGTAACCGGCATCCTTCACTTCGCGAACAAGACTCCCATGATGTGGTTCTCAAAGAAACAGTCTACTACGGAAACGGCCACCTTTGGAGCTGAATTCGTTGCAGGAAGAACTTGCATCGAACAGATCGTTGATCTACACCACTCATTCCGATACCTCGGAACACAAGTCCATGATATCTCCTACTCTTGGGGTGACAACAAAAAGATGATTCAAACGTCGACCTTCCCTTACGCAAGGTTGCATAAGCGTCACAACATTCTGTCGTTTCACTACGTACGAAGCATGATAGCGAGAGGTTTCATTTTAATGATGCACATCCCAGGTAAGGATAACTGTGCAGATATTCTCACCAAGCATTGGGGACACTCAGTTGTGTATCCACTGCTCAAGCCCATCTTCCACTTTTGTGGGAATACCGGCGACCTTCTCCAAGACGATGGAAGCATCATGTAGAGCGTAATGACCTTTCACAAGGAGACATGGGGAGTATTAAATTCCTTTCGTGACCAGAAGTACCAAAGCTACCAGATGGTAGATATCCTATTCGTACAAATCAATGAGTCCCGTATCAACCAAAGTAATCGATTCCCACGGCATATCGATTCCCACGGTGCATCGATTCCCATCGCGCATCAACGGTGAGCAATCTCTGTTTTATAGTATTGCCATCGTTCTTCAGTGAGCAAACTCTGATTTCATAAAATATCGCACGAGCTACGGGAACAATTCCTGATCTTAGTGATAAACATATCATGAAGTCTTCCTAACGGAACAAGAGAAGAAAAGCGTTGGCGTGTGATTCTCACACAATACATATATATACATACAGATATATACAGTCAACAACCAATGCATGCACGGACATAATCAGCGAGTAATCTCACCACTACGCAACAGCAGTTGCAACGTATTCATCTCAATAAAAGAGATATCTTGCATTTCGGCCAGATATCACTTTATCTCATACTTTTAACATTCAACTGATTTATATCCCAAAATTCACACTAGTTGCTACCAACTACTTGTAATCTACATACTAAGGTCTGTCTCGCTGTATCTGAATAAGTTCACAGCAAGAAGAGATCTGGCGTTTCCATAGTCTTGCCTGTAGTCCGATTATCTGTTGCTGAAAGTATCCAACCACAATTGTCACGCGTAGAGTACAATCGTTCGTCTACTAACACACTAACGCAGCGTTGCTGTTCTTCAAAAGCCTTTGAATCAGACTCTCAACGAACCGGATTCAGAAGGAAAATAATATCTCGCTGCAGCCTGTGGACCCATGTCAGCTAAAGCTGCTGCTGCTTGTGCCCAAGCACAGCATTCACGGGCTCGTTCCTGTGCCCGAATGTTCTTTGGATCCATGCTCAGCTGACGCGGCATGTTGGCTTGTTGCTTTTGCTTTTGCTTGCTTGCTTGTTGCTTGTGAATTACTCCGTAATTAGTAAATCGATTGGTTTGCAATTAGATCGATAAAAAAGTGAGCTTTCAGCAAATTGGAGTGAGCTAATGGGAGTGAGCAATGATTGATCAATTTGCATGTGGTGTGTTGAATTAGTTAACCGAATAGGTCCGATAAGACAAAATAAGTGAGTCACTCACTATTCGAGAGTTGCATGAGTTGCGCACCTCTGTGGGAAAATGCAGAGCTACAAATCAACCAGTAGTGCAACTTTGCTAAAATTAAAAATGCAACCCATACTCTACTCTTTGTAGTACAAAAAAAATTGCGTACCTTGACGTATGGTGGGGTACCAAACATGATACTACTAGTGCCTAGTATGTACGTACCCGATGCCAATTGTTCTAGTTAGCCCAGGTTAAATGCAACCCGGGTTGCATTCGTGCGATTGTAGGGATATCGAGAGTAAAACTAAATTTTGGCGCACCATTCGGTCGTACGAAGTATGCATTCAATACGTACGAGTACGAGTATGAGTACCCTACAGTGAGTAAGATTACTTCCTAATATAAGGACTACGAGTACTTACAGTACTTGTACGGTGCAATACCGGTAATGTATGTTACAGGTACTTTGATTGCGAAAGAGTACCGTACCGTACGGTATCTTTCCATAACATTAATCTTCATACCATGCGGATCGGTGGTGCATGTGCATTGTTGTAAGAGTGGCTGTTACTGTTACTGTTACTGTTACTGTTACGGATACTGATATTGTTCCCATCATAAGACCATGGCACCGTCTTCTTCTTCCGCTGCCGGCGAGAAGCGATCGGTGGCCGCAAAACGCGGCAAGACCGTCAAATCGACGCTCGCATCGGCTTCAACGTCCAAGGCGAGAGTCGCCAAGGGAGTCACGGTCACGGTGCAACGAGGCAGCAGCAAGTCGAAAGCGAAGTCCAAATCCAATGCCAAGTCAAAAGCGAACGCGAAATCCAAACCGGCCCGTCCCGCGGCGCCCCTCCCCCCGGAGTGGCCAATGGCGTCGTGTGCCCCGAGTTTCCCTCTTCGGGCCTCGGCGCTGCGGCCCGGATCCCTGCTGCGGCAGACCTGCAGCGGTTCGGACATCCAGCTGGCGCGATCGGCCTGCGCACCGGTGTTGCTCGACAAGGGAAAGGGAAAGCTCCTGCTGGTCTTTCCGGGAAATTTCTCCTTTGGGGGAGCGGCAGCAGCGAAAACTGTCGGGCGCTCCTCCGAGAGCGACGACAACGAGAATGACAATGACAATGAGAATGACAGCGAGAATGGCAACGAGAACGAGAATGATGAGCCGATAACAGCACCAGAGACAGGAACGTCAACCACCACCAACAGCACCACCACCAACGAAGCAGCGGCAACAGCAACTACCGCGAAACAAGCGGGTTCCACGAGCACCGGCACCGGTAGAGGTGCTAACACTACAGCTAGCACTACCGCTAGCAGTAGCAACAGCAACAGCAACAGCAGCACCACTATGGGACGAATCGAGGGCCTCCGAACAAACACCCCGTCCTTCCGGATCCCCTTTCCCCATCTCCGCAAAAGCCTCGTCTTTTCGGGACAAAAGATCCCGACAACCTCCAAGTATCTCGCCCTCTCATGTTCCAACAAGAAAAAGGGCACGGTCCAATGCAAGGTACGTTGCGTATTAGACATGACGCACGGTATATCTGACGGTTCTTGGTGTGCTGTGCTGTGATGTGCTGTGATGTGCTGTGATGTGCAACAGTGTCGTAGTATGGACCGCGTGTGTTGCCACCATCCTTCTGCTGGGTTGCATGCCGTTGCGGTGAGTTGCGGTGTATTGCCGTTTCGACCTTGGTTCGGTGCCTCATCGATGTTTTTGTTGTTGTTGTTGGGCACGGCTGGTTGGTAGAATATTTTTTCGTCGGCCATTGTCTTTGGGATTCCGAAATGGGAAGACGACGACGACGACGACGACGACGAGGAAGGAGAAAATTCGGTGTCGAATTCGAAATCCATCACCATTCCGACCGCGACACCGAGCGATCCGTCTTCGTTGATCAAGACGGATCCTCCCCCGACAACAAAATCGACCGGCACTGTTACTACCACCGGGGAAAACGCGCAACGGGGCGGAGAGGACGAGGACGAAACCACTACGAAGCCTCCCGTCTTTGCACACTACGGTGGCTCGGAGCGAACCGTCGACGGTGCCATGCGGAGCAGGAGCCAGAATGCTGCTTCCAAACACAAAAACACAAACTCAAAGGATGCAGTCGGCTTGAGCGATCGGGTTCCGATTTGGTCCAGTCACTGTCACAACCACAGTCTCGCGAACGGTGGAGACACACACGCACACGGAGACACACGCGACACACAGACCGACAACGGTGGCATCATCTCCTCTGCCCTGGACTTTGACTTTGAGGGTGCCGGTGCCCCGGTCATCAACACCAACACCAAGGCTCCACCAGGCAGGAAACGAAAGACGATTGAATCGGTCGATTCCTCTACCGACGACAAAGACGATGACGAAAACCCATCGGACAACGACGCGAGCCAGAGCAACGACGACTCGGACACGTCCTTTGCCATTGCAACAACGCCGTCCAAGCGGAGAAAAACAAAAGCAAACACGCCGTCCACGACCACTTCCACGTCCACAAATGATCGCGTCGGCTCGGCCGCAAAGACGCGATCGGCTCCGAGACGACAAGCATCTATGGCGAAAAAGCGATACGTCGAACAAGAGGAAGGAGATGATGAACCATCGGACGACGACGATGGCGATCGCGACGAGGCAGAAGACGACACCACGAGCGACAGCGACGACCAATGCCGTCTGGGAGTGGACAAGAAAGGAGGCTCGCGGAAGGCCGGAGCAACAGCGACAACGACGCGAACGCGATCCGCACGCAACAAACGACAACCGGCAGAGGGGAAAACAACGGGGGCCGGGAAGAAACTCGCGGCCGAGAAGGAGATTCTCGTGATCGACGACGATGACGACAACAGCAGCAACAGCGACGACGAGAACGACGGCGGTTTCTCCGATCCGTCCACGGACAGTGGCGAGCGCTCGGCTCGCGCACGGACACGCACAAGTGCTCGCACACGCACACGCGCCTCCCGAAGTCGAACGCCTACCAAGGCGCCACCGCCGGAGAAGGAAACTTCTGTGGCGAAACCGAAGCGGATCACGGCGTCACGGACCAAAGCCAAAGCCGCGCGGGGTCGATCCGCCGGGACCGGGACGGTTCCAACCCCTTCCGGCGGGAAGCCGCGGTCGAGGTCCCGCACTCCCGCGTCTGCATCTGCCGTTGCCGCACGAGCCAAGGGCAAGGGCGGCGGCAAGGGCGACGACAATGGCACCACCGAAGCAAGGACCGGTCGGTCCCCGTCGTCACTTGAATCCAGGAGTCCGTTCCGCAGGCGCCGCAAGACCGCGTCCCCCGCAAAGAAGGCGAAAGCCAAGGTCCTCGATCTCACACAAGACGACGAATTCGCGTTTGGGTAGTTGCGTAGCGTGTGTGGGTCATCGGACACGAGGTTTCAGTAGTCAGCCATTGCACCCTGGAGATCATAGAACTCCCACCCTGCTAGATCGAATCGTAGCGACAGATTACCATTTTAATCTTAGATCAATGCCCTCTACCCTGTGTTTTGTCGACAATATCACAAAATCTATTAATGCCTGTGGAGGGGGTGAAGTCCTTCTAGCTATTGTTTGGTTTACTACTGTACCGTAGTGAAAAACCCTTTGACAACAGGTTTTTCAAGGCGTACCCTACGGCACGTATATATATACCATACTCACAGATCATACTACGAGGATCATTTTTTGGTAATAAACCGTGCTCTGTTCGACGTCTCACGCAAAGTACAGCGCGCTTCGATCAGCTCATGTTTTGCTCCACGTGTAAGTTTCAAATTTCTGACGTAAATAACACCCTACTCGTACGAACCGTTAGCAGTAGAAAGGAAAAGAAAAAAATGGTGCTATCAATAGATCGGGCAGGGCCCAGGGCTACGAATAGTAATGCTCGTACGAGTATTATGAGTAATCTTACCGGTAGGGTTGTTTGTTGTGCTTTTCATGACAACAAGATGATGTTTGTACCATACCGGTAGGAAGTGACCGTACGGTACTCGTCCGTATTCCCTACTCTTTGTGTTGTTACGTACGTACTCGTACTCGTAATCCCGTATCGAACTCCTGCTTCAAAGAGAGACCGATCGAGGCTTCGTGAGCATCGTCGACAAAAACATCACGGTGGAAACCTAAATTTGCAGCGACGACAAGACGACGGAAAGTCAGAGAACTCGACGCACCGTTTCTGATCCTCACGAAACACGCACCACCCGAAAAAAATCCAAGACAATCACAACGACGAATACGATGGCCAAGCTTTTCGCAATTGTATTGGGATGCCTTGCTCCCGCCGCTCTCGCCTGGGTTCCGGCAAAATCGACGGTGTCCAGACAAGAGCTTTCCCGGCTGCACATCGGAAGCCTTCACGGTGAACAATCTTGTTTCTTGCCGTTGCGACAGCTCGATCAAGATTACTACTCTCCTCGAATCATTCAGGTAAGCGAATTAATGAAAACACAGAACATTTGTGTCTTCGTTCTGCTTGTATGTTCGTGGGTATTGATTGCATCGCAGTTGCCTGTGTTCGGTCGTCGGAACGTGACGTGCTTCGAGGTCCGCCCGCCATTTGGGCCATTTTTTGAAGTGCTTGACTAATATTCTTTCTCACGCACTGTAACGCACCCCGAACAAAGATTGCTGGCGCGTATCCCGGGATTACGAGAGAAGAATTTTTCGCCGTGAGTTCGGAACCACAACCGGAACCGGGACAATGGACGTATGATTTCAGCGATCCCGAAGGACCACAACTCGGAACGGTTGCCATCGAGGGCAATAATGCCGTGGCAACCTGCGAGGATCCCGTTGTTATTATTGCCGAGCACACGGCACTCTCTGTTCCCCTGCCCGATGTGTTGACGGAACCGGTCGATATCGTCACCCTGGTGGACAGATCACAGAACCGATTTGCCGAGCGAAGATTTCTTGTGATGGACGTACCGGGAAGCGACCAATTGGTAATCGGAGCATTCCCGAGCAGAGACCAACTTCCAACCGATGCCGAAATCGTTGGACACGTTACTCTTTGTCAGATTCCATGGCTCCCTTGCATGAAGCCCACCAAAACGGGATTCCTAGAAGCCGATGAGTATTTCTAAATTTAGAGCAAGAAAAAATTCGAGCCGTTGTTGCAGTTCCTTGTTTTTCTTTTTAAATGCGACTGTACATTTCTCGGTCGGATCTGGTATACGCGACAAATTCAGTGGTCCTTAGTTAGGTTAGAAGATGTGATGGGTTATAGTAGATCAACGTCATTCCAGAAGGAACGAGTGGTTTACCTATGGTTCCATGCATCGCCATCGATATTAGTTTTAGAGCGAACAATTTACAGAGTTGACATACATTTCAGCACAGTTCAAAAACCTCAAATCTGCTTCGAAACCTCAGATGAGATGGGAGAGTCGACTACTCATGGTAATCTTACTCGCAATAGCTTGGATATAGGAGTCAAAATGTATTTCATGAGGTGTACCCCGAATCGAATTCTAGTTCTAGTCCTACCGAGCTAACAGCATACACGCCGCAGACCCAGCTTCGAGCAACAATGAAAGCATCTATAGTTTTTTGTCTTCATCGTCAGTCATTGTCCACTTCAAAATGATCGATTTAGGATGTACCGTACGAACTTCGTCATCCAGATTAGTGTAGGTACAAGTATCGTGAGGGTGCACAATATATACAACCCAAAATACAACAGTACATAAACCATGTAGAACTCTATGTGAGTACATAAAGCGCGCGCAAATATTCAGCAAGAGAAGCTACACGATGAAATGACATTAGCGAGAGATGCTACACATCAGCGAGGCACAAACTCCGCCGGGATGTGCATCAAAAAAACTTCCAAGTAGAAATCACTGCAAATAACACGTGAAAAATACAAACACAGAAATAATTTTGATTCATATCATGACAGAAATTGTCCATCGATTACATGTAACATTGAATCGCTAATACATTAGAGACAGTACGATCGATCGATTCTTCGATCATTCCATCAAGGCGCAAAGCCCGCTGGGATGTGCGTCAATGAAATTCCAAGTCAGATCACTGCAAATAACACGCCAAAATACAGAAACAGAAATAATTTTGATTCATATCACGACAGAAATTGTTCATCGATGATCTATCCAATCGGCCATCATCCGACCGGCAATCATCCGATCAATCGATCCAATCAATCGATTGAATCGAGGCACAAAGTCCGCTGGGATGTGCATCAAAGAAAATTCCAATTCAGATCACTGCAAACAACAGGGCAAAACACAGACACAGAAATAATTTTGGTTCACATCACCACAGAAATTGTCCATCGAGGACATCGATTACATGTAACATCTAATCGCTAATACAGTTAGAGACCAATACGATCGATCGATCGTATCCTACACTCGGTAGTACATGAAAACTTGAACTTCAAAACACTCTGCTATCAGCAACAACAGGGGGGGATCCCCTATCCAATAGCAACACACTCCACTCCACTCAACAATCCACCAATCAAACGCCGCCACCGCCGGCCGCAGCTCAACGAAGCTGGAAATTTGCTCCCTGCCTCTCATCTGGGCGCATCTTCCAAATCAAATGAGTCATGGTGCAGCCTCCTCCATAGCACCGCGCGATCTTGGCAATGGCTGTGTTCACATCATTCCCCGGTCCAGGAGCCTTTCCATACATCCCCAAAGAACCTTCCAATTGTAATACTTGTACTTCACTTGGCCTCGCTCCAAGGCATTGAACTCCCTTGCTGGCTTCCTCCCTCCTAATGCCATTCTGATACTCATCCCACAAGGCTTGGATAGTCTGTGGTCTATCATGCAGAGTTGCCGGCCTTTCTACCACAGGAGCCCCTTGACGCGGATTTGCAGATGGCCTTGTTGTTGCACCACCGGCGGTTCTCCGAGCTGGCGCCATTGACATACCCCGCATGATCTGGGTAACAATCTTTATCTGTCGTTTGAGTTCAGCAAGCTCTGAGATCTGATGGTTCCTCATCTCTGCTACATTTGTTTGAGTAGTGGATAGCTTGGCATAGATAGCATTTCTCCACTGCTGCCCTCCTCTACCAAACACACCACCGCCATCTCCTTCTTCTCCATCAGGGATCTCATCCAGCCACACGATTCCATTGATGTTGGAAGCAGCCACTTCAATTCTACGAATAGGATTCACACCCATAGAAAGTCTTCCTGGCAACAACTCATATTGCTGTACAATCTGTTGCTTCAGTCCAAGGGGGATATAGTCTGCAACAGCCAGATCAAAGCAAGCCCAAAGCAGTGTCTTTGCTAGGATAGCAGCAACATTGTCCCCAAACGCTCCCCAAATGGCAGGAGCCACTGAAGCACAGAGCCATTCCTCAGTCAGTCCACTGTCATCCTTCTCCTTGTACAAGCAAATGCCTCGATGGCAAAGTTTGCTACCAGCATTGATATCCGGCCAATCTAACTGCACATCCAAGTACATGTCTTGCATACTCTTAGTCTTCCATCTAGCTCTATAGTTAACACCATCGCAAGTCGCCCCTCCTCTCCTAGCCATAGTTGTAGCCCACTTCTTAACTGAATGAGTTCCTAGCCTTTGCTGCCTTCCATGGGGTCTAAACTGATCACCTTCAATGATAGCCTTTGGAGCCTTTTGATATGCTGACTTGCACTTGTCTGTCTCCTTGTTCTGGGCTTTTAGCGGAGACCTGGAATCACTATCACCCTCAGCAAACAGCCATTGACTCAATCGGCCCGCGCCACTACCAAGCCACACCTCCAGGTAGATAGAAAGGCCAATTAGTACACAGTATCTGTGATCCATCGATCCCATGAGCAGTTGCAATGGGCAGTCTTCCTCATCGTGGACGTTCTTTGACCATCTCATCTGAATTGTAAGATAGCCAGGGTATGTTGTACTTGCCTGCAAGTTTGCCTTCTTCATGTGTGATGTGTCATCCCCTCTTGCAATCAAGTGCAGCTGGACTCGGAGCATCGCCATGTGCCGGAGGCTGGGGAGGCTGTCTCCAATGGCAGTCAGCTCAAGCATCTGAGCAAACTCTTCATGTGTGAAAGCCCTATCAGCACACATTTCGACGCCAAGCTGCCGGGTTTCCTTCTTAGCCACAGCTTTGATCAGTTGATTGATCTTGATAGATCTCGTAGGATTGCCTGTACTTTCAGTATCACTCCAAGCTGCAGTGTTTGGCATAAAATATGGTATTGCTTTCTTCCAGTATCTCATTGTGCTTGATCTTCCACTAACTGGATTATCGTCTGTACCAGGATCCTCCATCCCATACACCTTCAAGCACATCCATTTGTAGATATCGTCAGGGGTAATCACAACAAGCTCTTCCTGGTTGAACACCCGGTCGGTGGCGTATTCATGCCCTCCAGCAATGAAGGACATCAACTCCAACAAGATCTGGTGGTATCTTAAGAGCTGAGTAGGGGCATTCACATTGTTGGGTAGAATGGGATCTGGTCCCCTTCTGGCCGGTCCCCTTGCTTACCGGGGGGGGGGGGGGGGTGCCGCCAGGGCTCTTTTTGCTGGGGCTCTTCTTCTTGCTGCTGGGGGCGCGTCGTCATCGTCAGTAGCTAAGGCAGCTAGCTCAGCTAGCCCATTGTCTTCAGCTTCATCCTCCTCCTCATCCTCGTTGTCGTCGTCGTCCTCCTCCTCCTCCTTGGAATCCTCGGAATCCTCGTCATCATCGTCCTCCTCGGAATCCTCGTCCTCGTCCTCCTCCTCAGCGTCCGCCTCCTCCTCAGCATCCTCCTCATCTTCTGGAGGTTCCAGTTCATCATCATCCGACGAAGAGCCTTCTTCTTCCGCTAGGCGGGCTGCTCTCTCAGCAGCTGCTCTTTGCATGACACCTTGAGCACGCCAGAGTGCTGCTTGAACTAGTAGTGGAGGGGCATTCTGGGGAATAACATGGGGAGCTGCTGCAGCCAATGGCATGATGACTGCAGCCTGTGGATCCATGTCAGCTAAAGCTGCTGCTGCTTGGGCTCGAGCACGACGTTCGCGGGCCCTTTCATGGGCCCGAACATTCCTCAGATCCATGCTCAGCTGACGCGGCATGTTGGCTTTGCTTGTTGTTGTTCTTGGTGCTTGTTACTTCTTGTTGATTCAGATATCGATTTGCAGTTAAATCGATCGAAAAAAGTGAGTTTTCGGCTAATCGATCGAAAATCAAGTGAGCTTGAACAAAAGCACATGCAAATCTGTGTGTGTATTTGCTTGAGTATCGATCGATCAAATAAGCCAAAATTAGCGAGTCACTTGCTATCCGTGAGTTGCATAAGTTGCGCACCTCCGTGGGAAAATGCAGGGTTACAAATCAACCAGTAGTGCAACCGTACTAAAATTAAAAATGCAACCCGTACTCTACTCTTACTAGTACAAAAAAATTGTGTACCTCCCCAGATGATGGGGTACCAAACATAATACTAGTGTCTACATAGAATCGTGTAGCCGGTTGTACTAGCCCAGGTTCAATGCAACCCTGGGTTGCATTGGTGTGACATCGTACCGGTATCATCTGGGGCCACGGAAAAAATGGAACGATTTCAAAATAAATTGGCGCGCTTTTTTTTTGTCGACGCTTTTTTTTTCATCCAATTTTTCCGCAGTTTCCCCCCCTAATTTTTTTTGGGTTCACTTGAACTCGACACTACGTAGGATTGAACGTAGTTTCTCTAGTAGTATCTCATCAACTCCAAGCAATACATGAAACCAACCTTACAATGCCCTTGATAGAAACCCTGAAACAACCAAGGACCCCTTCCTGCTCCACTCAGGTTATGCTATTCTTGATTTTGCAACCCATTGGACATTTATGAAGAACAGTGCTGACATATCTTGGTGTCCTCTACCTACTGCATTCTTCGAGACATTATTGTCTACCCGCGATTGCTATGGAATCTACAAAAAAGGAAATGAGATCGACAGAATTCTAAATATCAATCCTAACATTGGTGGCAATCTCTTTGACCTCAACGTGATCGATGGCCGTGTCTACAGCGGCAACCATTTTTCACAGTTCTTCATTTTCAATGCAAAGAGTTTAAAAGGATACAACAAAAGCAAGTTTATGGAGAATGATGATTTGAACCACCCTTTCATCTTATATGCAAATTCTTTGCCGGATTGTGGATGGCATTCAACAGACAAAGTTGCTGAAAAGCATCGCAAATTTCTCAACAAGTATGGCCTTGAGCACAATGTATTCAAGGTTAGAGCCTGCAGCAAAAACACTATCCCGGCAATAAAGATTGATGTTCCTGTTCAATCGGATACCTGGACATGCGGATATCAATGCCTCGTCACTCGTTACCATATTATGAAGAAACTTCAGGATGGACAGAAGATACTGCTGAAGAATGTGGAGAGTGGTGAAATCAATTTCTGTGATGGCAGAAAAGACTCCGATTTACTGCTTGTAAGAAATGATCTTTTCTACCTTTTAAATTGCTGTCGTTGGTTTAAAGCAAATCTTGGAGAGAGCACGATGGTTCGAAATGATATTCCCAGTCCTTCTGAGATTGTTGTGATCAACGACAGTGATGGCAAAGCAGAGAAAGAACCACCCAGGCCAATCAGGAGACCTGAACACACAAAGAAGAAGAGAAAATCAGATCAATCAGCGGGGAACACAGCGGCGCAGAGACGAGGCATGGCTCGAAAAAAAAGAACAAAAGAGAAGCAAGAACAGAAGGTTCTTGACTAGAATAATGCACGCGAGAGACTGGAGAAGTTCAATGAAAAAAGGGTGAATGGTGACCACAAAGAGCTGACTGTGGCAATCAGAAAAGCGTCTCGATTCCTTGATTGGAGGAAGGGAGAGCCAGCTACGTCCTTGGAGGCTTATCATGATGATGCATATCACGCTGCATTGTATCACTTCTCAAGTTGCACAGAGATCTATCAAGCAATGTGTGACTATCAAAGTGAACACGCAAACAGAAAGTTACCAAAAGCTTCCTCTATTGCAATCATTAAGAACTGTGTTGGACAATACCCAGATTGAAGAGGAGAGGCTTGCACTCCTATTTGCGACAAGCCACAGCGTCTCCTTATTACTCGCGAACAGGATAGATCAAAAGTGAAAGAGCTTGTTGATGATCTCTACAATAATTTCGTGAACTATAAATTTGTCAGTGATCCAAATACCATCGACGTGGAAATAATGGGATAGGATCGACCAAAGACAGTTTTATATAGGGCAAGTAAGAACCACCAAAGAAGGACACCAACTTGACTTGCGCCTACTTGCCCTATCTCAACGTAGACAAGAACCACCAACAAAGTCTAGAACCACCAACAGAGACTCGACCACAGAAGACTTCTCAAGGAGGATTACCACGTTCCAATGACTAGTCCCTGCTGTAATAAGGAGGTATAGATACTTCGAAAAAAGATATCCCAACGTAGACAAGAACCACCAACAAAGTCTAGAACCACCAACGGAGACTCGACCACAGAAGACTTCTCAAGGAGGATTACCACGTCCCAATGACTAGTCCTTGCTGTAATAAGGAGGTATAGACACTTCAAAAAAAGATATCCCAAACCACGTCCCAACGACTAGTCCCTGCTGTAATAAGGAGGTATAGATACTTTGAAAAAAGAGACAAGTGTGAAAAACGATTGACAACAAAAACAATCTAACGATAACTGAAGTCGGTCAAACCTATTTCCCATAGAAACTTGATTTTTGTCATGAAAGCTCAGTTTTCTCCACAAAGGAAGCTCTTTTCCCCCACCGCAATCCAAATGGATGTTGCAACGAAGCTCTTTTTCCCCACCGCAGTCCAAATGGATGTTGCAACCTTGTGAAGAACAAAAGAACTATCACAGATGGTTGCGCGATCCATTCCAACAGAAATTCCAGGAGCACACAACTGTCCAGGCGTCCCCTTCTAGAGAGCTCGACTGGAATTACCATGGTGACCGCATTTTCCCCCACCCCATCACCCCAGTCCAAATGGATGTTGCAACCTCTCATTCAACGCAAAGAACAAAAGAACTATCACAGAGTGAAGAGGGTTGCGCAATCCATTCCCACAGAAATTTGCGAAATTCCAGGAGCACACAACTATCCAGGGTCCCTTTCTAGAGAGCTCAACGGGAATTTGCAAAATTCCAGGAGCACACAACTATCCAGGGTCCCTTTCTAGAGAGCTCAACAGGAATAACTAACATGGTGACCGCATTCCTGATCCTTAGCCGCGAATCGAGTTTAATCAACCTCATCTTCATGGGACAGAATAGTGGAATAGCAAACTGGCCTACAGCACTATCTGAATGGTAGATGGGTTGTCCTCGATCCCCACAGAGTTTTCTAGAATGACTCTTGTACAGCCGGTGACTTACGCCTTGCCACCAGGACGACCCTGTACAGCGAGTTAGCCTTTCAGAAAATACCTTGTTGACTATTGATCCCAATATTGTTGTTGTTTCTCCACGTTGTTGCCTTTGACAATTACTAGTACTAGCATTTCTTGCTTTTGAAGCTCAATGAAATTAGTACTATGAAGAAATGAAGAAGAGGAGAAAAAACTTATTTTGCTAGTTCGAGCATTTCACATTAGATCTATATGAATACAGCACCTAGTAATACTAGTACTAGTGACTACTAGTAGTAGTTCTACTTACAGCTGGTTTGAAACAAGTGTCAAATTTGTTTTTTTGTCGGATCATGAAAAATCAATTGGAGTCGTCCTCATCAAAAAGAGAATGAACGTATCATTCCCACTTCATTCCCAGTAAAAACTATGCCCCACCAGCATGCTCAATGCTCATCACGATATCATGGAGTTAATCGTGGATCTATGACTAGTCGAAATAAGAAAATCGTGATACACGAACTCGTGCAACGGATACTTCATAGTGGCACGGCAATAGAAATGCATGTGTGAGGCCTACTAGTAGTACTATCAGCAAGCGTATGGCAGTGGCTAGTAGTAGACTGCACCTAGTAGTAGAGTAGTATTCTTGAAGCAACAGTGGCATATGAATAATATGTTCACTTTTTTTTGTTTATAATGAATACTGATTGATTCTTATTTAGTCAACTATTAGGTACTATTTGATACAGCTGCAACAGGAACAGCAGCAGGAGAGCAACAACAAGAAGCATAGTAGGTAGTACTAGTAGTACTACTAGTAGTATCACCATCTTATTAAATTCCTTTCGTGACCAGAAGTACCAAAGCTACCAGAGGGTAGATATCCTATTCGTACGAATCAATGAGTCCCGTATCCATCTAAGTAATCGATTCCCACGGCATATCGATTCCCACGGCGCATCGATTCCCATCGCGCATCAACGGTGAGCAATCCCTGTTTTACAATATTGCCATTGTTCTTCGGTGAGCAAACTCTGATTTCATAAAATATCACACAGCTACGGGAGCAATTCCTGACCTTAATGATAAACATATCATGGAGTCTTCCTAACGGAACAAGAGAAGAAAACCGTTGGCGTGTGATTCTCACACAATACATATACATGCATACAGATATATATGGTCAACGACCAATACATGTACGGAAATAATCAGCGAGTAATCTCATCACTACGCAACAGCAGTTGCAACGTATTCATCTCAATAAAAGAGATATCTTGCATTTCGGCAAGATTTCACTTTATCTCATACTTTTAACATTCAACTGATTTATATCCCAAAATTCACACTAGTTGCTACCAACTACTTGTAATCTACATACTAAGGTCTGTCTCGCTGCAATCTGAATAAGTCACAGCAAGAAGAGGTCTGGCGTTTCCCTAGTCTCGCCTGTAGTCCGATTATTCGTTGCCGAAAGTATCCAAACACAATTGTCACGCGTAGAGTACAATCGTTCGTCTACTAACACACTAACACAGCGTTGCTGTTCTTCAGAAGCCTTTGAATCAGACTCTCAACGAATCGGATTCAGAAGGAAAATAATACATCTACTAGTAGCGTCCACGGACCTGCTGAGAGAGATCGTGGTCAACTTCTTCACAATTGCGGAGATTGAGTCTGGCCTTGAAATAATCACCCAATTCATCATCACTGCTGTCACTCTTGTCAAGTTCACTATCAGCTTCTGCTGCACGCCCATCGTTTGAATCCTTCTCCTCTGCTGGACTTTCATCAGCAGAATCCAATAGAACTTCAAAGCGCGGAGTACTTGGAGCTTCGACAGCCAGAACTGGAATGTTGACGGCATTGGAATCGTTCCTGGCAATGATCAGCTTGATAGTAATGGTGATATTCCCATCGGAATCAGGTGTAACTTGGATAGTAGCAGCAGTAGAACTCATGGTGACTGCAACGATTAGCTGATGGTTACCTTTTGCGATCCTCTGATTTATGATTTATGAAAAAAAAAAGAAGGAATCATAGAAGCATGGGGTAGCAAGACAGAAGCTAGTGCAGAACAACCAAAAGGGCTATGCTGCCGTTCAGTAGACTGAGGTGCAACTGCTGGATTCCAGAAACCATGACAGAAATTGAAGGAGGAGGGCGTTAGAGTCGGAATGCCTGCATCTTTACAGAAAACTCCGCAGAGCCAACTCCGCAGAGCCAACTCCGCGGAGCCTACTCCTTCTGAGCTACGTTCGAAATGTCGTGAGGACAGTGCTGCTATGATCATAAAAAGATGAGTGGCAGCAAAAAATAATCAACCATGTCAGAACCCGAGAAAGCCATCTGTTTCGTTGCAACCCATGTTTTCCGAACAGGGCATGAGCCTGATTCAAAGGGGGATGGATACCTATTTTGCCACTAGGCTGTGGTGACTTTGACACGAGAGGATAAGGTTCTCCGTCTCTGGACAAGCAATCATGTAAAAGCGATTGGGATGACTGAAGATGATGCAATGTATTACCATATCGACCCTAAGTGCTTTAAGAAATTCAGGCCAACTATTTCTATTGATCTTGAAGGGAGTGATACCAAGAGTATTGACTTAGTAAGAATCAGAAGTGCTGGAGGAAACTTTGCTCTTGGCAAATTGACAGTTACAAGAAAGGTTGACAAAACAACAATTAAAATGTACATCAAAGAATACAAGAAGCTCAATAGATTTCTTATGTCTTTCTGACGCACCATATATCTAATTGAGTAACAGGAAATAATAGTTCAATTGTTAAAGTCTTCTCCAAACACAAGTGGTAGAAAGTCTTCATCAAGAATGTAGATCAAAGACCGAATTTGGTTTGCTCTGTCTTCGCTAGTGGTAGCCGCATCACTTTGATTGAGTTCTTCAACAGCAGACTTGGTGCTCTCGTAGGAAATTCTTTGAAGAACTATTTACGATATTGACAAAGAACTTCAACTAACTGTTGTCGTTTCAAAGCTGTTGAGTTTGGTAGTTCCGGGAAGCAATAATCATGATAGTAATCAAGTTCATCCAGGATTTTATTCCTGGGGAATTCTCTCGAAAGAGGCAAAATATCTTCAGGCTTACATGAATATCGGAGCGCACGCAACTTGCCAAGGTCCCGTTCTCGGCAATCATGAGTTGTAGGCAACAACTTGAGACATACATTCTCTTCACTTCTTTTCTTCACGTAGCGGTTTCGAATATAATGCTAAACATAGTAAGACTTAATGCGTTCAATACCAAGGTTATAGCCATCAAATAAAGAACAGCCTGCTTTATGTTCCTTGCCGTCACCATCTGCTTGGACAAAGCTATTGCTGTCGCAGCATTCCAAGTCACCTTGAAGTGGACCAGGACCCCAAAAATTGGTTTCGTCAAGTGCAACTTGTGTGTGTTAACCTGCTTTTCCGATTTCAACAGTCTGATCCTTCCAATCCCCTGTGGTGTAATCCTTCTTATCCTCGAAACCAAGCAAAAACAAAGATGACGCTTTGCTCTGTTACAGAATGGAATATCAGAGTTAGTCTGTTCTACTACCTTGTCGTGGTTATGCGGACAAACGCGATGGTCCATGAACTGTCTTACGTGCCGGACTGTCCATTCAACACCACGGTCTGCCCATATTGGCTTTCCATTGTTCAACAACTTTGTGTAGAAGAAATTTTGGAAAAGGATTTTTCCGCATCAGATGCAAATTTGTGTCACTCCAGAAAATCACACACGAGATGGCAGTAACTTGTTGCGTGTGTTCTTGCAAATAGTGGTAAAGAGAATCGTAAAGTCGCAAGAAACAATGGCACGCCGCCGTGTTCTCTGACCTTTTCGGCATCTCAGATCATGAACACTATCTCCAGCAACCTCAAATCAAAAAGAACGGCTTGGCAAGTTGGGACCTCGATGCACCATTTAATTTGATATATGTGCATGTCTACCTCATTGGTACTTCCGCAGGATTCAGACGTCGCCTTGTAATGCATTAGTAGGTATTCTTGCCATTTGTGAAGCGCATCATCAGGATCCCGAATCATGTAGATCCAGTTCAATGCTGGTTCTTTTGGTCTCCACCTTCTTGCAAAATAGGATGCGAAATCTCTCGTTAGTTTCCCTCTCATTGTAAGGAACTCCATCATGAAGTGGAAGCCAGCAAAAAATACCCGCGGTCTCTTATACGTTCTATCCTCAAACACTCCGTCCGCACTTTCGATGCCAGCGGCTTGAAAGCCGAGCCATCTCTTAGCAGGTGACCCATCAGCAGTAGCAGGAGCTATAATATTGCGGACAGGAAATTCACCACCACTGTCATCCAAATCAATCAATGCCGGATCAACGAAAGATGCCTCATCCAGATATTGAACTATTCTTTCAGTTACGGCAATAGATCCAGGATCTCCATGGAGCGCATGATCCAAAGTCATATCATTCATCTCGTAAAATGTTGAAGGAGGTTCATCATCACTATCATTGCTTTTTTCCTTTGTCCGAAAGAAGTCTGTAGAGACAAAGTCGGAGTACTTAGCGCCTTGAGCTTTCCAATCAGCAGACGTAGTATTGATTCTTACACCAAGATTGGTGGGATAGCGATGTTGGCACTTCACTGCACCATCACTATCCAGTATGTCACGGCAATCAGCTGGTGATGGCATATCTAAGCTCGCTGCAGTCTTCATTGCAGGCATAACTCTATGTTTCAGTGCATTGTAATCTGATCTTTTTGGTTTGGCAATGCTTTTTGCAAGCTCAAAATGATCACCGTCAAGAAACTCCTGAAGCAAATCCTCAAAATCTGTCTTTTCTCTTGATATTTGATTGTTATTGTAGAAACCGAGTTTTTGTAGCTTCTTCTCCTGTATCATGCATATCTGTATGGTTGTGTGTTGTGCCCACTTGCCCTTTCTGCCTTTAAAACCAAAATTGTCATAGAAGAGAACGAACGCATCTAGCGGACGGAGGTTGACCTTATCCATCAAATTGTGAACTGTTTGTTTGAGCACCATCCTATCCATTGTCCTCCTGCCAGTTGAAAGTCTTATTCTCGACAAGAATTCTCTGATATGCTTCGGCGCATTGATCATTGATAGCATGTCACCCACCATCAATTGAAGAGGCCCTGGCTTCAGAGAGTTTACTCTTTCAATCAAGCCCTTAGCAACACAGACAGCAAGAAAGTTTGATAGCTCTTTTGCTTTACTCTTGCTGTTACTCCCCAATTTATTCCTAAGTCTTGATGGTGTGAAGGAGAGCTTACCACTTGTCAATGCATATAATAGCTTCAATAACAAGCTCTTGTCGTTCTCTAAACAATAATCACAATATTCGGCAGGTGTCCTCCGAGGGATCTTCTGAGTTTCAATCTCAGTTGAATGGAAAGACATGATAGGAAGATGGAGTAGACCAAATATGTGACAAAATTTATCTTTCTCTTTTTCCAATTCGAATCCGTGCTTTGAATCTAATATTGACGTCATTGCAGTAACTTGAGGAACTCCGTTCTCACCATCTAAGGGTTTTGTCACGAATGTCAAATTGAGAAACATTTTGTCCATCATAAGTTCCTTATTTTTTAAATTTGTTTAGGAATACCTGTCCAGGTTCTTTATCAATGTCCGTACTGAATTGATCTACATTGATGCTGTGGCATCATCCAGCTTTTACTCTCGAAGAAAGAAAGAATTTTATTTCCTGGACAACTTCCCCATCCACCGGGCAAAGAATGGGTTTGCTCTTTCAATTTACGGAATGTTCCAAGATGCATCTCGGGCAGGAGAGACATTGACATCCTCGTTGATTTATCATCACGAAATCATTGCCCTTGCCATTGTGCTCTACCGCAATTGATGTTTTGCAGAAGCAGCATGTTCTGTTGATGACCATAATCTTGCTGAGTCTGGAACAATTGTTATCAACCGTAGTTGGAATGTCGGATTATCCACAATACTAGCATTACATCAATCAATTTGTCTGTCAGCAGCTGTAGCACCAATTGCTTCGTTGCCCATTGAATTCATACTAGGAAGCCACATGGTTGGGGTCTTCGGTCTCTAGAAGGTACTCCTGCGAATTGCAAATTCATTCAAAATGCTCTAATTTTGTGACACATGCAAGTTTGAATGCATCTAACATGGTTGGTTGGAGTTGATTAGATACTACTAGAGAAACTACATTCAATCCTACGTAGTGTCGAGTCCGAGTGAACCCAAAAAAAATTAGGGGAGGTGGAAACTACGGAAAAATTGGATGAAAAAAAAAAAGTGTCGAGGAAAAAAAAAAGCGGGGCCTCCAAAAAAAAGCGCGGAGATCATGCCAATTTATTTTGAAATCGTTCCATTTTTTCCGTGGCCCCAGATGAGGTAGTCTTGTAGAAGTAATCTGTATGAGAAACCAATTCTGAATAAGGGTGACGAAGAGGTCACGACTCACGACTCACGAATGAGAACCATGTGGTATTCCAACGCTCACGATTGAAATTACCCACGATTCAAGAAAATCTGAAACGTAATGCCATGCAAGCCGGTCTTCAATATTGAAGACTGGATGAAGAACATATCCAAATTATCCATGTGCATCTCTATGTGCAATGTACGTTGAATTTTGATTCAACGCCTGTTTACTGTTACAAGCTCCCAACTGCTCCTCAAAGTAGTTGACAGGGGAGCTAGCTCACAATCTTAGTTTTTAACCATTACATAAACCTTACTTTAGTACCTTTTTCTAGAGGCATACGACAAACCACAATCCATGGGACAGGGATCAACTTTACACTTTTAAAAGGTACGAAGTACATCCATACACTTTTGAAAATTAGATATTATGATACGATCAATATATAGAGAGAGTATGAACACAAAAATATCAATGGCATCCCCAGCGCGGAGCGCAGTGCCCTACTAGTGCCCTCTTATAATAAGCCCCCAACCCCTACTAGTGCCCTCTTCTTATAATCCCCCAACCCCTGCCCCAGTACTGTGTTCACCAGCAAGCGCGACCCTAACCAAGTTGGCTCGGTTATATACTGGGTTCACCGCCCATATAGGGCAGAGGTAGTAGGGGTGGTGGACGGGTTAGTGGCTGAGCAAATGAGGTTACAGGATTGAATTGTATGTATGATCATACCTTCCGTGGGTATTGTTGTAGTTGAAAAGTGTATGGCAAAAGTGTATGAATGTACCAAAAAAAGTGTGAGATTGACCCGGTACCCAATCCATGTGGTATTCAAACCCTCACGATTGAATTCCCAGGATTTAAAAAAATCTGAAATCTGATGTCAGCAGCAATGCCACACCAGCCGGGCTTCAATATTGAAGTCTGGATGATCTACATATCTTCATGCCTCCATGTGCAATGTACGTTGGATTCTAAGTTCAACGCCTATTTACTGTTAGCAAATAAAGACAAGCTTTTCTCAATGGTCCTCGGAGATGTTGACAGAGTTTGCTCACAATTTTAGTTTTAATCTACTTATACATATATACCCGCACACTACTACATTACTACGTTAGTACCTTCTACTACTAGAGGCATACGACACTGTTTAAACAGTCGAATAACTGCTTCAACCAACTACAACTACAAAACTCGAGTAACTATTAAAAAGCAACCAACTGCTGTTACCGATTGTCCAGTAATGACAAGCTACTCTGCCATCCCCTTTAAGTTTGACTTTAACCAAGATTCTATCGGCAAGATAGAATTCAAACACTCCACAACCACTGCCAATGGTGGCAAGGAGACTGCCAAGGTTAAAGTACCTCTTATGACTGCAGGAGTATCCCTTTTCCAAGTTCTTTTCACCATCAATGAATTCTCACATGCAAAGAAAACTCTCTCCTTAACAACAGGACCAAAGCAATATGACAGGTTCTCTGATCTCCCAAGAGATTATGGGTGAAATGAGTTTGTATCATCCAACGTACTAAACCAAGCAGTAGAGAACTTCCCAACTACCACTGATCATTGAGAGAAGAACCATGAGAGATCTTGGAATGAAGATGGACTTCAAAGCTTGCAGCACCATAGAATGGTGTGAAAAGAACATGCAGTTCCACCCTTGGAACTACTTTGATAACAAGGTCCTACTCCACAAGGTCATGTCAGCAGAGTCTCACTCTGTTGCTGAAAGTTATTCCAACCAAGCTGCTCAACAAGCATATGTCGGTGGCACCACCAATTATAAAAAGACAAGACCAACCTCCACAAGTTAGTATCTGAACAAGAACATCTCTCTGAAAATGAAAAATCTTGCTTGCTGAAGATCCTCCTTAAAAATGAAGAACTTTTAGATGGCCTGAATGACAAGGAATTAGGCATTTCCCCTAATCAAGAGTTCCACATTGATCTCCAGCAAGATGCAAAGCCATATCATATCAAACAGCCATATCCAGTTCCACTCCACCAACAAGAAGCTGTGAAGAAAGAAATTGATGGACAAGTCAAGTTCGTGTCCTTGAAAGATGCTATGCAACCAAATGGGGAATGCCAATATTTGTAGTCCCCAAGCCAGATTGCTCCTGCCGGCTCATCAGTGACTTCCAGGAGCTCAACAAATTCACCAAGAAGCTCCACTTTCCACTACCAAAGATCCAAGATATCTTCCATTTTAGACGTGGATTCAAATATGTGATCCTTATCAAGGTCAGCATACCGTCCGAGAACTGTTTCGCGGGGTTCGAATTTACTTCTTGCGCACAAATTTTGTGCGTGATTTTAACACGGCAATATTTCTGGACACCCTGAAATTTGCGGGCAAGTGGCGGGCTATAAATTAACAGAGCACTATTTCTGTGCGCGTGATGCACATTACTCTACTCTCGAATAAAAATAATTTATTTCAGTCTCTAGCAGAACCCAATTATTATTCCGTACGAACAACACTTAATTCTTTTCACAATAAAAAAGAAATCTTTACTCAGTATTAATTCTAAAATATTAATCTCCCAAATAACAATTCGATACTGCTCCCCTAATTGTGAATTCTATTTCTCGACTACAATATTCCCTTTTAAAAATGTAGATTCTATTATGCTTGATTTATTCCTATTGCAACGTATTACGAATCCTCCATAATTTCTAATATTCTCAAAATTAACTTCAAGATTATTAGTAGGTTTGTATTATGTATGTACTGTTATTTTCTACATTAGTTCACCAATAGATAAACTTTCATTCATCGATGCTGTTATTGCCGGATCAATATAGACGTTTCTTTTCTTTTTCTTTTTTGGTCCACTACAATTAGTGGAGCTGCTACTAGTAATATTTGCATCGCCATGCTTATTGTTGGTGTAATCTGTTGAACTTTTGTTCCAAAATCTCTCCCTCATCATTTCTTCCAATTTCCTTCCTGTTTCTGGGTGTTTTTGCATCTCGCCAATTTTGTTGCACAAGTCACTGAACAACTCGCGTCCTTCCTCCATCCATCCATTTCTGCTTCCACTGTCTGAATCGCAGAATTATTTTTTGTCGCGGAATCCTGGCATCACCCTTTCGCCGCTGCTGGTTCACCCATACATGATGCTCATTGTAGATCAGTACCAATGCAAATGCTTCATCTGCTATAGTAAATATATCACTCAGCAAGTGCCTCTCCTTCCGTTGTTTGAAATTGGAATTTGTGGGATTGATTGCCGACATGATTCTTGTAACAAAATAATAAAAATCTTCATTTTCCGCATCTTTGTATGTTCTGTATTGAGGGTTTAAAATACCTGTGTCCTCATATTCTGTGTCTTCAATAACTGCAACAGTACCAGGGAATGTGATAGGGACTCAACCTTTTCTGTAATCGTCTGTACGGAAGTATCATCAGTATCAACGGGCAGCATGTTAGTGTTGTCGGACCAAAAATAGATTCCAAAATTCCTAATTTCAACAACCAATTCTCCCACCTGTATTTACCTATCCAGTTTTTTCTCGCTAATGTTTGTGAGTTGTGCCTCAATGCAGTCAGTACTGTCCCTACTCATTTCCTGTAAAAGGAACAGAATGGCGCAAGTGGAATATTTGGTGGCTTCATAACCGCACTTGCTTTAACAGCTTTTTGTATTACATGCGCCGTTACCTTGTCATTGATAGGGAACTTCATGTTGTGGTACCAATGTTTTTTGACGTAATCCCTTAGCTGCTTGTCCACTGTTTCAGTCATATCACTCAAAGCCTTAAGCATATCGTTGTCTGTTATAAGCCCATATTCGTCTGTAATTGTACTTACTGCTCGTTCTCTTGTGTCGCCGGCATTGTAACTCCCCTCTCCCTGCATGGTTGCCTCCGTTTGTTTAGGTACCATTACTACCTTTCCCACCCCTATATGTGGTTCCCTCTCTTGTTGCCGTAAGTGTTTTGCCACTTCCTGTGCCAATTTGTCATATGGGATTTGTTTCATGACATGTTCCGCAACATCCTCTAAATTGTAGCATTCTCCGTTAGATGTTTTCTCTACCACATTGGTTTTTGTTCCTTCTTTCTGTTGGTTCGTTACTGTAGTGGTGGTTGTGTTGGTAATGCTCAGTGCTGGTTCGTTACTCTGGTTGATGGTGTTTTGTTCTTCCATGTTTGTAGTAGTAGAAATTGTGTTGTCGGTACCATTTTTTTACTGTTGCCCTTTGATGTGTTCATAGTTGTGGTATTACTGTTACACACTTTGTTAGTAATTGCGGTGTTTGTTTTCACTCTTTTTTCTTACCGTTGTTGTCCCCTGTATTTTGATGATCACCGGGCCGGATGGTTTTGTTGTTTCGAAGGGTCTTCCCCTCGGATTTTTTGCTTCGTTGTGTCTTTCTGATAGCATTCATATTTTTTTTTTTCTGAATACGGTGTCGATCAAGAATCATATGTTTCTTTTTGTGTGGTTTTGTGTGTGTACTAATAATTTTGTCGGGTTGTGTACGGTGTTTTGTGTTGTGTGTGTCGTTATTATTTTCCTTCTGAATCCGATTCGTTGAGAGTCTGATTCAAAGGCTTCTGAGGAACAGCAACGCTGTGTTAGTGTGTTAGTAGACGAACGATTGTACTCTACGCGTGACAATTGTGTTTGGATACTTTCGGCAACGGATAATCGGACTACAGGCGAGACTAGGGAAACGCCAGACCTCTTCTTGCTGTGACTTATTCAGATTGCAGCGAGACAGACCTTAGTATGTAGATTACAAGTAGTTGATAGCAACTAGTGTGAATTTTGGGATATAAATCAGTTGAATGTTAAAAGTATGAGATAAAGTGAAATCTTGCCAAAATGCAAGATATCTCTTTTATTGAGATGAATACGTTGCAACTGCTGTTGCGTAGTGATGAGATTACTCGCTGATTATTTCCGTACATGTATTGGTCGTTGACCATATATATCTGTATGCATGTATATGTATTGTGTGAGAATCACACGCCAACGGTTTTCTTCTCTTGTTCCGTTAGGAAGACTCCATGAAATGTTTATCATTAAGATCAGGAATTGCTCCCGTAGCTCGTGTGATATTTTATGAAATCAGAGTTTGCTCACTGAAGAACAATGGCAATACTGTAAAACAAGGATTGCTCACCGTTGATGCGCGATGGGAATCGACGCGCCGTGGGAATCGATATGCCGTGGTAATCAATTACTTAGAATGATACGGGACTCATCGATTCGTACGAATAGGAAAACTAACATCCGGTAGCTTTGGTACTTCTGGTCACGAAAGGAATTTAATACTCCCCATGTCTCCTTGTGAAGGGTCATCACGCTCTACATGATGCTTCCATCATCCTGAAGAAGGTGGCCGGTATTACCACAGAAGTGGAAGATGGGCCTGAGCAGTGGATACACAACTGAGTGTCCCCAATGCTTGGTGAGAATGTCTGCACAGTTATCCTTACCTGGGATGTGCATCATTAAAATGAAACCTCTCGCTATCATGCTTCGTACGTAGTGAAACGACAGGATATTATGACGCTTGTGCAACCTTGCGTAGGGAAAGGTTGACGTTTGGATCATCTTTTCGTTGTCTCCCCAAGAGTATGAGATATCATGGACTCGTGTTCCTAGGTATCGGAATGAGTGGCGTAAATCAACGATCTGTTTGATGCAAGTCCTTCCTGCAACAAATTCAGCTCCAAAGGTGGCCGTTTCCGTAGTAGACTGCTTCTTCGAGAACCACATCATGGGAGTCTTGTTTGCGAAATGAAGAATGCCGGTTACAGCCTTACCACTGAGAATATCATGCATGAGGTTAGCATCATAGAAATGTGTCAACACTACTGTCTTTCCAAGCGGTGTAGGAGCGTTGTCGGGTAGCTCTTCAGAATGCTCCCCATAGACTGTGTTGGACCAGTCGATGGTGTCGGGTTTAGTCAATATAAAATCAGGTGGTTCCACACGGAATCTGATTTTAAAATGTCTAAACTTGGAGATATATCCATAGATACGTTTTGCACGCTCGAGATGCCCATCTCGTGGCTGAGCTCTAAAACTTGAGAGTGTCATCACAGCTGTTTGTACATCAAAACGGCCAATGGCGATGATCCATTGGAGTGAACCGATCATACTTTGGTATTTCTGTATACCAGTTTCTTTGAGAAAGGCTGAGGAGTCTAATTCGGGATGATCGTTCTCCGCGATGGGTGATTGGAACCTGGTGCTAGGTTTGCATCCAAACATTTGTTCGTAAGACGCTTCCATCTTTTCGATGAACTTTATGGGATTCATGCATAAAACACCATGTTCGTCGCGCTCAAAACCACAACCTAAGTGAAAGTTCATAGGTCCGGATCCCTTCAGTTTGAAGTTATATGGTGACGACTGCAATATCTTCAAGAAGGAATTGGGATCTGCCATGCAGAGACATAGGTCATCGACATATGTGCATATAAGTTCATATACGCGTTCACCATGCTTGTTCGTTCCAGGCTTGAGGAATATCTCTGGTTCTGCGCGGGATCTTTCGAAACCGAGTTCGATGAGACAAGCCGCGAGTAAGTCTCCAAAGCACTTGCCTGAAGACCTGAGACCATATAGGGCTTTGTAAATGATCAACAGGTGACCCTCCAGCGATCCGAATTCGGGACCTGCCTTGATGCATACTTTCTCGCAGGTAACTGCTTCTAAGTAGCGATACCTATGTCGGTACCCCATGCTTCCAAGTCGTTCAGTTCAGCTAGGAATAGGCACATACGTAGGCCGCGGAGAGATACGGCACCTGCGTAAACACTGTGGATAGGGGCCTCAGTGAGATTGCCGTTAGCAACGAGACGGGCCTTGTGTCTACCGTCGTGCTTGACAGCATATATCATGTGTACCTTGATTTGTTGGAACCCCTGGGGAATGGAGCTTGTTTTGTACACTTCTTTATCAATGAATGTATTGTATTCATTGAGTTGTGCCATTTCCAGGGTGGTGGCATCTTCCCATTTGGTGTTTCCGTTGGCTTGATCAAATTGGAGGGCTTCTTCGTGGTTACGAGGTACTTTGAATCCATATTGGTACTGCGGAGTGGTACGGAAAGAACGTAGTTTGGCTTGGTGCACGAGTCGATCAAGTTTCTTGGTTTGTCGCGCTAGGTTGGTGATTTGCTTGAGGCGTTTCCAACCCAGGAGGTCAAGCCAGTTGTTGTCTTTCCCATATTTTGCAACGGTGACAGGGTCATCAGCCGCAATGTTGGCCAGAGGTTCATATGAACGTTCCATATTTTTCCATTCAATCCAAAGGTTATACTTGGAACCTTTGTATTGAGGATGCTTGTTATCCAGTGGACCTTGGTGTCCTAGGATGCGGCGAAACGACCAAAGTTTGCCGTCTTCTTGTGTTGAATCACGATGTATGTAATTCATGACATCATTGTATGCAATGATATCATTGAGTTCGTCATCGGAGTGTTTGCACTTGAACTTGATGAAATCGTTGTTGCGTTCAAGACTGTCTTCAACATCGACGATGGTAAGACGTTTCCGGGTGCCATCTGGATTGGTTACAAGGAAGGATCGTCCTTGTAGATCGGCAATCGGGACCGCAGGAATGGTAATGGGTTTACCATCGGCATCAAATTGTGTGTTGCCTTCTTCGTCGGTAACAACTACCTGTGATGGGTCTACTGAAGGAGTAGCAGGGTTGGTGTGTGGAGTTGTGACGTCACTAACATCAAAGTATGCTAATTCCGGTGGGTCAAAATCATCTTCAGTAAGGAGAACACCATCGGAGGTCTTGCTGAAGATGTGTGGCGTAGGAGGACCATCAAGACTCTCCCCATAGTTGTTAGGGAGTGGAGAAGGCGACCAGCTTGGGCTGTCATTGACCTTTGTATAGAGAAAGCTCGGTAACGAGGGGTGGGCGGGTGGTTGAAGAGTTGGTTGAGTTCCAGATGCGTGGGGCGTAGTATCTGGTTGTTCGTTGGGTACAGATGGGATGGTGTCATTGGCAGTGTCAGAATCAGCGGGTGAAACGCTAGGTGGAATTGAATTGCCTGGTTTCGTAGACTCGTCAATGGGTATACTCTGAGTGGTATGCTCCCCATGTTTGAATGCTGGAGCTTCTCCAGTGGCGTATAAACGGGGCAAGGAATCCTTGGCGTTACGCCATTTGATGAAACCATCATCAGTGAATAGGCCTGCGCGTTTGTTACGAGACTCAGGTGTAAGAGCCGAGCGGACACCAGAACGGTCAAGTAACTTGTTGGTAACAGGATCCCAGATTCGGAAGCAGAGTCCATTGCCAACATGTTCGGCGATGCCGACGAAGTGACCTAAGCGTTCGGTAGACTGGGTACCAAAGGGGGAGTCGTTTCTTTTGAAATACACAGGTTCAAACCAGAAGAAGCTTGTGTATGCGCTGATGTCGCCAAGTGTACCGGTGGCAATGAAGATCGGCTGTTTATCGGACAGCGTAGGATCTGAAACAACATTGAGGAGACCCGCGACGTATGTCATGCACAGTAGCCATAGATGTGGTGGTGTGCCTGTACGATCCATGACGCGATTGACAATACGCTTGAACGTTTGGTATCGGCATTCGAATTGATTCTGGTGTTGGTGATAAGGTTCACTTTGCCAGAGTCCAATCCATAACATTTTGAGGTAATCGACGACCTTCTTACTGGATTGATAGTTACCGTGGTCGCAAAGGAGGCGAATGGGCCTACCCCATTTTCGAACAAAGTTCTGGAAGCAAGATAGGAAGTCGCCGGTGGTACGCATTTCTTCAACGTGGATAATATGTGATTTGCAGCCGAAGAAGATCTGAGCAATCTTGGAGCCACCATCAATTGCTGGGACATCTGAATAGACAGCATCGGACATAACATCGTCATTGAAGGGTCTAACGTTCATGGCCGGTTGAGGGGAATGAAAGCGTTTGAAAATGTTTCCATCAGGGCTAACCGCTAATGAACCATATTGGGTTGAGTTTTCAAACGTAGCCTTGATGCGATCGGTGGAAACCCAACAGAAGAAAGGTTTCAGGGATAAGTAGTCATGTTCGTTGGGGTATCTCTCACGGGGCGTAGCTGCAATACGTGTAGTATCACTAGCATTACAATCCGTCGGAAACGCGGTAACTGTCCCAGAGGCTGCAGGTAACGTACAGCATGCGAGACGTTCTTGATGAGCGTAGTTGGTGGAAGTAAGCCAAAAGGAGCGATCGTTGGCCCTATGATCATCAATAGGAAGGAAGGGAGATCGAGTGGAATGGCTGGAATACGAACTGAGGGATGTGACCGTGGAGGAGCCGGGGGAAACAGAGATATCTAATCCTTCAAGACAACGTGGGTTTCCATATTCGTCGTAATCGGCATAAGGGAGTTGCTGTGGCTGGGGAGGATATTTCTGGAGAAATTGTTCATCTTTCGCACTGATCGTGGTATCAAGAACAGATGGATCCCAATGCTTGTCGGATGTCATGATAACATGTGGGAGTTTGTCAAACTCAACAGTCGTATACTTTCGCATCGCAAGGTATGGTAAACCGTGTCGTATGCTAAGAGGCAGTGCATATCCATCGGAGGTGGTGATGACCTGTCCGCCGCCCGCTTTGATGGATGTGTCGTCGACAGTGGAAAAATATGCTTCCATCTGGCTGGAGGATAATATAGAAGGGTGTCGTCCTGTATAGGCACACTCGTTGAAAATGAGGATGACGGGGCCTCTGTTTGACATGGAATATGCCCCGCATGTAGCAATGAAGATATTTTGTACCTGATGATTGTTAATGCCGGTGACATTAACGTATCGCGGTGGGATATCCTTGGAGATGAGACACGCATCATTGCCGATGATGCAACCATTTGCGCCGCAATCGACCATCACAAAACCAGGGCTAGTGACCTTAGTTTTGTGTATGCGGTATGTGTATGACGTTACTGGACTACCGTTAGGAAAGGTGAGATCATCCTCGGGAGTATACCACTGGTGAAAATTGACGGAATATGATGATGTTCCTACAGGTATTTGGGTGTCACCGTCCTTTTTGTACTGAATGTCAGGGTTGTCTGAAAGGAATCGAGCGGGATGCGCGGGTGACACGGAAGACTTGAGAGGTCGCTGGTCCTTGGACAAAGAGGTCGTTGATTTGTATACACCTAGGGATGCATGAAAAACACCTCTACGATCATTTTCTACAGCAGGATGTAGATCTGCTGCCGAATTGGCATGCTCATCGTTGGTCGAAGTATCGTCTTCTCGAAATGATACCGAATGTCCATGTTGGTATGCCTTCCGGGTAATGGGTTTGACACTGTTGGGGTCAGGTTGGTCCGTGTTAAGTAAGTCCTGTCGCAATGAGGCGACCACAATTTTCTTGCCTTCCGGGGAAAAACTAAGCCAACTCTTCATGTCCTGACGTGACAAGGCCTTCCATATGTTTGTAGGTAACCTTGTGGTAGGGTCAGGGGTACGTCCAGCTTTAAACACAGCATAATCTTGATAGTCTCCTTCAAATTCGATAGGGAGAGCATAGTCATCATGGTTTTGGCTTTGTTCAGAAGAGAAATCATGAACGTGTGCACGTACGGTCGACCGAGGAGCGGACATCGCGGACTGGGAATCAAGTCGAGTTGCTTTGAGTAGAAGCGTGATTTTAAGATCGTGGATAGCAGCGGCTTTGGCGACCGCATCCGTCACGGTGCTATCCGTCCCACCTGGATCCTTGACTTTGGCAAACTGTTCACTTAGCTGAAAGCTGGAATAGCATGCTTGACATAGTGCCGATTTTACGGTATGGTATTCAAGGGGCTTGTTGGGAGGACAAAGTTTATTGAGGTGATTTAATTCATCAAACCAATGTGTAATGAATTTCACTTTGGATTCCTTCCAATTGTTGAGATTCAACTTTAGCAACGCTTGTAGCTGAGTCGAATTGTCATATACCTTGGCTTTTGATTTGCTGTGAAGGTTTACGAAATCGAAGTAGGCCTTGCGTCCATCACGAGTGGTAGAATGACTGTGTACACACGATGCAGAAAGGTCACTTTTGAAGACTTCCAACATTAGTACCCAGAAGAAGGCACATTGTTTGACGAAGAGATCACGGGTGTAACCCACAAGCGTAGCTGGAGGCCAAGTTTCATCAAGGAATGTCTCGGTGTCGATGTCGTATGCCTCGAGTTTAGCCTTGAAACCAACGAGCCAGTGTTCGAATCTTGAGTCATTCGTGAGGGGCGTAAAGGACTTTTCATCCCGTGCTTTTCGGCACCAAGATTCGTACTTTACCTGCTGAGGGGACTTTTTGCTACTTCCCGCCGGAGGAGGTGGGAGGTTCAGAGCGGATTCATTACGCATGCGTTGGGCATGCTCTTCGCGGAATGTCTCGAATTCCTTATATGTATATGATTTCACATCCTTCCAAGTTCTCAAGTCTTCTGCTAGAGCGCCATCGCCTTCTTGTAGATCAATAGCGAAATCCGCAAGTGCTTCTACGTTCCTTTGAACGGATCGAGGGATATGCGTTGGTAGCCCTCCTTCAGTATAGGTAAGCTCGCGTGCAAAATCCGGTTCGATGAGCGCGCCGAGGAATGCATTCCACTTGCACAATCCGCCTTCCTTGAGGGCTAAACACAGTTTACTATTGTCTTCACTTGTTACGCTGAGTAGGGATACGAGTATCTTCTTCATAGCAGTATCGAAACTGGGGAAGTGATTGACAGCAGCGACTTCTGCATCATTCTTCTCTTCCCCGCCGGGCATCGTCGGTATGTTCGGCATCAGTGACGGTTCCGATCCTCCGAGAGAATTGCGCGGTGACTGGGAATGAGAACTACTTCGTGTACGCATATGCCAGCGTAGAGAGCGAATTCAGGTCCGTTCTTGTCCCTCTTTGTGTGCAAGCCTCCTTGGAGCTTGCGACTGTTAATCTATTATTTTCCTTCTGAATCCGATTCGTTGAGAGTCTGATTCAAAGGCTTCTGAGGAACAGCAACGCTGTGTTAGTGTGTTAGTAGACGAACGATTGTACTCTACGCGTGACAATTGTGTTTGGATACTTTCGGCAACGGATAATCGGACTACAGGCGAAGCTAGGGAGACGCCGGATCTCTTCTTGCTGTGACTTATTCAGATTGCAGCGAGACAGACCTTAGTATGTAGATTACAAGTAGTTGATAGCAACTAGTGTGAATTTTGGGATATAAATCAGTTGAATGTTAAAAGTATGAGATAAAGTGAAATCTTGCCGAAATGCAAGATATCTCTTTTATTGAGATGAATACGTTGCAACTGCTGTTGCGTAGTGATGAGATTACTCGCTGATTATTTCCGTACATGTATTGGTTGTTGACCATATATATCTGTATGCATGTATATGTATTGTGTGAGAATCACACGCCAACGGTTTTCTTCTCTTGTTCCGTTAGGAAGACGTCATGATATGTTTATCACTAAGGTCAGGAATTGCTCCCGTAGCTGTGTGATATTTTATGAAATCAGAGTTTGCTCACTGAAGAACAATGGCAATACTGTAAAACAGGGATTGCTCACCGTTGATGCGCAATGGGAATCGACGCGCCGTGGGAATCGATATGCCGTGGGAATCGATTACTTAGAATGATATGGGACTCATCAATTCGTACGAATAGGAAAACTAACATCCGGTAGCTTTGGTACTTCTAGTCACGAAAGGAATTTAATAGTCGTGTGTGTGTGTGTGTGTACGGTGTTTCGTGTAGTATGTGTACGATGTTTTGTGTGTAGAGTTTTCCGTGGGTTCTGTACTATGTTGTTTGCCCTAACTTCTTCTGTGTGTTGTCTGGCTTGGGCGCGCTGTTATATATTTGTAGAAGTATACCACGTACCTGTGCCAGCCAGCCCTCCCGCGCCATAATTTTTTCAGAAGGGAAACTTTTCATAACACTAAGGTTATGTATTTCAATCCTCTAGTCACATGTAGAATCTCGTAGACTGCACCTAACATACCGTACTGTCTTGTGTGCCATTTGTATCTACAAACCACAACATTTTCTGTACTGTGTGTGGCAAAGTTGTTCCCAATATGCATTTAAAAGTTGTTCCCAACATGCATTTCGTAAGTCATGTGATATGCATTCATGGCCTGGTCCAAAAACTTTGGTAGTCATTACCAAATGAGACTGTTTGTGCCCTGGAATTGCACCAAAAATACCCTCATGTTTGATAATTACGAATTGATTGGCATGCACATTATATTATTCTGTTGTTATTATTTACTCTACCGTATGTAGTACATCAATAGATACTCACCCATTTTGTTCAATTATCATATAATATATTCGAATAGGATCCTCGACAACCGCAACGACTCCTCGAGCCGCAGAGAGCAACAACAGCAACCGGGAACAATCCAATCGCAAAGCAACAGCAACAGCAAGAGCAACAGCGACAAGCGGCAGCGAGAGCAACAGCGGCAAGCGGCAGCAGCAAGCGGCAGCAGCGAGAGCAACAGCCACAACTGGGAACGATCAAACCAACCGCAACCGGGAACGATTGAACCGCAAAGCGAGAGCAACAGCAGCAACCGGCAGCAGCGAGAGCAACAACCACAACCGGGAACGATCAAACGAAGCACAAATCAAGAGCTACAGCAACAGAAACAGCAACTGGCATCGGGAACATAGATCTGCAACAACAACAATGATCAACCGCAACCGGGAACGATCGAACCAACCGCAACCAGGAACGATCGAAGCGGAAAGCAAGAGCAACAGCGAGCGAGAGCAACAGGAACCGGGAACGACAGGAACCGGGAACAATCGAACCAACCACAACCGCGAACAATCGAAGTGATCGAACCAACCGCAACCGCGAACGATCAAACCAACCGCAACCGCGAACAATCAAAGTGAACGGTCAAACCAACCAGAACGATCGAACCAACCGCAACCAGGAACGATACTCCATCGGCATCGGCAACGGCAATTGATTGGTCTTCCACTCCATCGTCATCGGCAACCGCAATTGATTGGTCTTTTACTCAATCGGCATCGGCAACGGCAACGGCAATTGGTGTTCCACTCCAACGGCAACGGCAATGGCAATTGGTCTTCCACGGCAACGGCAACGGCAATTGGTCTTCCACGGCAACGGCAACGGCAATTGGTCTTCCACGGCAACGGCAATTGGTCTTCCACGGCAACGGCAACAGCAACAGCAACCGCAATTGGTCTTCCACGGCAACGGCAACGGCAATTGGTCTTCCACGGCAATTGGTCTTCCACGGCAACGGCAACGGCAACGGCAATTGGTCTTCCACGGCAACGGCAATTGGTCTTCCACGGCAACGGCAATTGGTCTTCCACGGCAACGGCAATTGGTCTTCCACGGCAACGGCAACGGCAACAGCAACGGCAATTGGTCTTCCACGGCAACGGCAACGGCAATTGGTCTTCCACGGCAATTGGTCTTCCACGGCAATTCGTCTTCCACGGCAACGGCAACGGCAACGGCAACGGCAATTGGTCTTCCACGGCAACGGCAATTGGTCTTCCACTGCAACGGCAACGGCAACGGCAACGGCAACAGCAACGGCAATTGGTCTTCCACGGCAATTGGTCTTCCACGGCAATTGGTCTTCCACAGCAACGGCAACGGCAACGGCAACGGCAATTGGTCTTCCATGGCAACGGCAATTGGTCTTCCACGGCAACGGCAACAGCAACAGCAATGGCAATTGGTCTTCCACGGCAACGGCAACGGCAACGGCAATTGGTCTTCCACGGCAATTGGTCTTCCACGGCTACGGCAACGGCAACGGCAATTGGTCTTCCACGGCAACGGCAATTGGTCTTCCACTGCAACGGCAACGGCAACGGCAACGGCAATTGGTCTTCCACGGCAACGGCAACGGCAATTGGTCTTCCACGGCAATTGGTCTTCCACGGCAACGGCAACGGCAACGGCAACGGCAATGGCAATTGGTCTTCCACTCCAACGCCAAATCAATTTGTTGTCGTCGTCCTCCAACGGCAATTCATCTCGGCAACAATGAAACCAACCACAACGAATCAAAAGCAATTGTCAGCACGAGGAAGGAAGCAAAAAACAAAGAGGAAACATGAGAAAAGACATAAACAGAGAATGTCTTCGAATTTTCTGAACATTGCAGCACCAGTGTCGAAGAGCCATGAGATTTATAACCAATTGTTGGAGATAAAACCGGAGAGAAAGAAACAGGAAAATAAGCCAACTGACAAACGTGTCAAGACAATAGCGCTGAAAAACAAATACCAAACAACTGTGGTGGAAGGTAAATACATGGAAACAACTTGGGGTGGCAAAATAGGAGGAAAGAAGAAGTATCAACCGGCACAGGCATTGTCTATCAACAATTTTGAGACGTTGGATACTAGTACGGAAGATGAGCATATTCTTGCGCTTGACAATTCTAAACCGTCGTTCCGTATTTTTGTCAAAGTTTCACGACATTCTGCGGAACGACACCTGGCTTCCAAGAATAATATCCAATTGTTGAGAGAATTTGCTCCTGCTATTGTTGGAGCAAAACTGACAGTGCAGAGAGGTCAGAAGCGTGGCAGTATCAATGATGATTATGCTATCATTGGCATTCGACCAGAAAGATTGGATTCCAATAATGGTGTGCATGTTTTCAAAAGTCATGTCGATCTCAGCATGAAACTAGAGCTAGAAGAGACAACAGTTGAAATTGTGAACCATATGCATAATAGTTTATTTGTCGTGGAACCATTTGTTGAGGAGGAAATGGATGTGTTGTCTCAGATTCTGTCTCGTACAAAGCTAAATGCCATTGGGCAGCAGGCATTAGCTTTTTCGATTGGTCGCAATTACCATTCTCGATGACATGTCGATGATGATATGTACTATACTAGACTCAAAGTCATTGCTCCAGCAGAAGTGTCTGCTGACAAGGTGATTTATTACTTTGTGTTCCCCACTTATGGAGTGAAAGTTCCATTGAGGTCAGGCGATACTCTATTGTTCAATCCATTAGTATTACATAGCTGTTTGAATCCCAAATTCAAAGGGTGTTATATTATGAGTGCATATGTATCTTGCAAAACTGTGCTTAGAGCTAAGCCTCTATAATAATATTAAACAATAATTTAAAGTTAGCCGTTACATTCACCCTCGCTACTCAATTGGAACTGCTGTCAGAACTATCGCTGTCTGAATTGGATAGATAATCACTGGATTTGTTATCATTCAATGCCATCTCAAACGGTTCCAACTGGATGTCGTCCTGTAGGGTGCATGCGTTGTACAAACATTCGTAAGACGGTGGTGTAGCAGCATTTTTGCTTTCAAAGAAATCAAGCCACAAAATACGATTCGATATCACAAGCCAATCACAATTTTTTATACAGCCGTCTTTTCCTTGCTCTGGGACAACTGCCAGCTCAGAATGGATAGTGTTGACATGAAATAGGTAGAGAGAATTCATCAGGCGCCCACGTTTAAAAAAATCAGAAGCTGTTTTCTTGGGTTCATCTTGAAACCGAGGAACAACAGCATACATTCTGCTTGTACCAATCAGATACCCACCAATACTACTGTATGGCTGCTTCAAATTCTGTACAGTTAAAAAGCATAGCAGATGGCACGGAATGAGCTTTGGATTGTTGTTCCAATCAAAGTCCAATTTCATCAAACACCAATCCATCCATATGGAGTTGAGCAGAGAACTGTCCAATCTATATGAAGGATGCGAGCAAAATAGAAAATTAGAACCACACCCAACATCATAACGATTGTGCTCTGTAACTCCACAAATGTGTGAAGGGTTCTCCAATAAAGGTAGCACAGAATCACAAACAAAGTCAAGTATGTCAGAAGGAAGAAAATGGTTTGGTTTTGTTCGTAGAACAAAGCAACTTCATTGTTGATTCCCCATTCTCGGTTCTCATTATTTGAAAATGAGAACCGCTTCCATCAGGACGTTCAATTGGAGGAGGGTCAGGTGGATTCAAGTTGTAGTGATATGTTGCCAGGCTTAGCATCATTTTCTTGGACTTTCGCTTGGCCGTTTGGCCAATTAGTGATGCAGCATTACCTTGCGTGTTCTTGGAAGGAGCTTTAATCTCTGTTTTATGGCGAGACTCATTAGGAGCACTATCCCAGCCTGCAGGACTTCCCCATAAAGAGATATAATCTGGTAGGTGAAAGTACAGGTGATTCTTGATTAGTTCTGCTCCCATTCCTTTCCTGTGACATGTTGAGTTTATACAATTGATAAAGTGCACGATTGTTTTGGGGAGATTCTTCAAGGAAGCATTTTTCATTTGATCGTGTTTAAGAAATGCTTCCATTGATAGAATGAGCTGAATTACCTCTATCTGTTTCTTTACAAAACGATGGTCACGAATAATGTCAGATCCATGTTTGGAAACCATAGCAATCAGAAGAGAAATAAGCATTCCAGAGAAATCATGCCCTTCTTTCTTTGTGGTTGATAGAAGCTGAGTCCCAAATTTGGTGCAAGGAAAATCTCTATCAGACTGGCGTGATACAAACCACCGTACCATTGTGCTAAATGGCCAATACTGTTAGCAACAGCCACGCCGTGATTCAAATTGGGGGCATAAACACATGGAACACTTCCGCGGAGCAACAATTCAATTGACTTCATGGCCCGTTTGGCAGTACCAAGCTGGTGCATGTGCAAACATTCACCGCAAGTTGCAAAATGAATGTTGTTCTGATTTGTACCAAAGCATAAATCATGAAATACATTCCTGATGTTGTGATGAGAGTTGTTTTTGAAGTTCTTATTGATATTGTTTAGATCAGTGCCGGGAAAACAATGAAAATCGATAGGCAACCACTTCTTTGTTGCCGGTTGTGTTGAACAGAAGGAATGTTTATGTTTGGAGAATAACAGTTGCAATGAGGGCACATCCGCATGACACCCTTATTGAAGGACCCATATTTTCCACACATTTATCATGAAGTTCCTCTGTGTCACCAATAACATAGGCAATAGCAAATTTCATTTATACCTTCCACTGTTGATTTGCATACGGAAGATAATTCCATTTTATACCACCGTCTTCGTTACACGCGACTTTGAAGGAATGAAACGCTACTTCCAAACCATTGTGAAGATTCTGAATTTTTTCCTTCAAAGTGGCAGGATGAGAGTGTATGGTTGACTCCCATTCTGGGTCGGGATGGAAGTAAATAGTTGTCCATGCTTCAGGTTGAGAGTGGGTCTCCACATTAAAGATACCAAGTGTCATGTTCAATGGTGTTAACGTAAGTCATCCGTGCGCATCCAAAGAGATGCCATCCATGTAAAATATAATAGGAACAAGAATTTCTTGCGAATTGGGATTGCAAATTTCTTTCCAAGAAGATTTCCACCACAAGCCATGATGCAATTCTGAGATTACAGAATGAGGATTCAACTCAGGACTATTGTCAGGAGATAGAGGGGTGGAATAGTCAGGAAAGGAGAGGTTTTCTTCTCTCATTAGCTGCTGGTCATAAAGTAGAGAATAAATGGCATCCTTAAAAGAACGGACATACACCTGAGTGGGCTTATTATCAGGTAACCAATTCAGTATATGAGGATGAAATTTCATATTGGAGAGACCCAGATTGGATTGGAGATATTGCATTACTAAACCGGGCATGATCCCAGGATTACGTACACGCACATATACACGTGCACGCGCAGTATAGTACATGGATATATGCCAGAGATAAGAAGAGCCAATGATACAAATATTCGGTAGTACGATCCAAAGGTGTGCACATTAAGTAATAAATAGGGCACATGCATGGGATAGAACCATAAGTATATTGCTCATATGCTCAGGGGAATATCGATCATTACTTAAAGCACTGAACAGAGGTACGTGCGAACACGATCGATACCCCGATTATCAAAAATTGCTTTTCGAGATCTAATTTTGGCATCGCAAAAATCAAAACCCGGTCTCATTTGACTTCTCTTTGCCCACTGGAAAATTAATTTGAATGTGTTCAGTGGCAATTTATGCCTGGCCATTAAATTCATGAGTTCCAATTCTGTAAGAAGATAATGGGGGGGCGGTAGTTTTGTGTGGCTCTGAAATGCCTCCTCTCTTTCATTCAGATTAATGATTTCATGCAAAGATGGTGGTGGAGGGGCTTGCTGAGCAGTATCAACGTTAACATCAGAACTATTAGTGTGATCTTCTTTGTTGTCTCCACAATCTATGTTGTTGGTAGAATTGTTGTCGTTATTTCCATTTACATCAGCGACATTGTCATCCTTGTCATCAGCATTGTCGATATCATTATTCAGTGGGAATGCATCTTCATCTTGAACAGCAGAAACAGTCATGTGAGATTCAATGGTATTCTGATCCATTGGGGGTAAAAAGACATCATGTACAATCTGTCGGTTTAGAACAGAATGAAGACCTGTGGCTGATTGACTTGTGACAGTGTGGTGGGAGAGATGGGAAGGGGGAACAGATGGACCATTTTGTATCATAGTCATCCCAAAATCTACAGAGAATGTTGAACAGACGGCAAGGTAGGCTGCACTTTGACAGAGGTGGAGAAGTTAGAGATCTTTTGTTTAATTACATCACTTTTGTATAAGTTGTAGTAGCATTGGATGTTGTAGTTGAGATGTTTTCTTAGGCCATACGAGACATATTTCAAGGTATTGCACTCTTTTGACCCAGATTTGAATCCTTTAAAACTCTTGGATTTTTTCCCTTTCTTGTCCCAGCAACCACGGCAGTAGAATAGAAGAGGGGGTTTGATAACAGGAGGCATGATGTTGCTGAGTTGTTTGAAGGAAAACATCAGTAGAATGGGTCGAAAGGACGGAGGTCAAAAAGATGGATCATCAAAGGAAAAAATTAAATGTATTAATTTTGTGTGTGATGTGTTTTCTTGTACGGTAAAATTCCTTACTACCATACTTCGATTGCAAAAATGGTCCGTACAGTAAATGCATTACTACTTAGTGATGATTGCAACATTCCTCGTACAATGTGTTTAGTAGTGCACAGTACAGTCAACTTCTTAAGAGGGTTAATACACAGCGTCGGACGGGTAAATCCCATCAGTTCTTCCATACATTCATTGGCCGGCGCGTCAGTTCTTCCATACGGTGCACGCAAATTTGAATCAAAATGGAAATAGTGGACAATTGCGTTGTTGATTACTATCAAGTTGATTCCAACTTTCATGTACCTGTAAAACCAACTAAGCTATTTTGCATGAGTTATTACTAGTAGATACTAGTAATACATTATTTTCACTAGTACTTCATCATTATAATTCATTATTTCATTTTCTTTCCGAGGACCAGCAAAACCAAAACCAACGTGTTAGGTGTTACTACTAACTAATCTTCGAATCGACAATCTACTCTACTGATCGTACTAATCCTAATCTTCCAATCGACAATCAAACCAACCATGGAGGGAATTTCCAAACAAGAAAAGATGGTTAGGGATCTTCTAGCCAAAGTACAACAAAAACACCAAGCCGAACTAGAACAAGAACAACGGAAAATGATTGTTTATCACGAGCAAGAGATTGCTCGACACCATCAAAATATTCGTAAGATTCTTGCACAAACCAGCAATCATCCAGTCGTTCCCAATGGAATGAACAATCCAACAGGCAATCATCCAGTCGTTCGGAATGTAAACATCAATCCACCTTAACAGGAACCAAACCCTTAAGTGGAATAGCCCGCCTGGGGTGGATTCGACTTGGAGTTGGAGTTGGGATTTGAGTTGGAGTTGGAGGATTTGGGACGGAGCCCGTTATATGGTGGCAACATGTTGAGAAGATGAAAATAGTCATTCGGGCATAAGTTTTACACAAAATAGTGCTTGTCACGAAAAGAATATGATATCCTTAACCCTAAAATAGTTATTTTATTTGAGGAGTGACGAGATATTGTCTCGAAAGTAAAGGTGTGCAACGCGCGAGGTTTTTTAGTAGACACGCAACCTAAAAAGATAGGAAATTTAAAAAATAGGGTCGAGAATTTTAAAAATACCGCGCGATAGCCCGCGGGGGGTAGAGAAACAGTTCTCGGACGCTCACGAGTCACCAAATTAAGACTTGGAGAATGCTCCTTGAAGAATTTTTCCCTGCATTCAAGTATATCCAAGGCAAAGATAATGTGATTGCTGATGCAATCTCAAGGCTCCCCATTCAGCAATCCCTGGAGGAAAAGAAGGAATCTCCCACTCTGACTTTGGATTTGGAAATTGCAACTCCAACGGATAACAAGACCAATCCAATGGACACCTTCTCCATTTCCAACCTGTTCCTCAACTACCCAGAAGACATTCCCATGTACCCCTTAGCCTTCACTCAACTGGCTGCTGACCAAGCTGCCAATGTAGATATATCTACCAATCCAAGGTAAACAACCAATAATTTCAATGGTACTGATTTGAGTATTGTTGAATCCAACAGCCAACAGAAAATTGTGCTCCCTCCAAATTGACTACAAGCCACGATCAAATATTACCACCATGTGCTTGGTCATGCCAGTGCAGAAAGGTTGTATCAAACCATCAACCAATTTGCATATGCTCCAAACCTGAAGGACCAAATCAATGTCTTCTTTAAATCCTGTGATGCCTGACAAAGGTACAAGAACAGCCACCAAAGCCACGGCCAACTTCCAACCAAAGAACACCAGTATGTTCCCTGGGACACCATTGCAATCAATGGAAGCGGCCCTTGGAAGATCAAGATCCCCGGCCATGGAACAATTGTATTCAATAGATTCACTATCATGGACATGTGCACCAATCTCCTGGAAATTTGAGCGCTACAAGTCAACCCAACTGGCCTCATGGCAGTCCATGTCCTAGACAATGGCTGGCTCTCCAGATACCCAAAACCAGTGAATTGTGTCATCAACCAAGGAACCAACTTTATGAGCCATGACTTCCGCATGCACCTTGATAACCTTGGAATCAAAGCCAAGGTTTGCTCAGTTCAAAACCCACAAACAAACACCGTTCTGGAAAGAGTACACGGCACCATCAAGTCAGCAATACGGACCAAGCTCAATACCAATCCACCACAGACACTTCAGGAAGCAACAGACATTGTTGATAGCGTCTTTGTGTCCACTCAGTTTGCTGTTAGATCAACCATCAGCAAGACTTTTTGAATGACGCCAGGTTCCCTTGTATTCTATCGCAACATGTTCCTTCCAATCCCAGTGCTCACCAACTTGGCCATGGGCAGAAACAAACGTCAAGCTCAGATAGATAAGAATGCCATGAACGAAAACAGCCATAGAAAGCTGCATGATTATAGTGTTGGAGACCAAATTATGATGATGAAAAGAAAATTCCTGGAACTTTTGCAGCAAGAAGCAAAGGTCCATATACTATCCAGAAAATTCATACAAATGGGACTGTTTCCTTCCTCTTAGATGAGCATGTGGTTCAACGCATGAACATTCAGAACCTCAAACCATATCACGCAAATTAAAAATTTACTATCTATCAAATACTGGTTGGGCGCAAACACAAAAATTCTGTGCAACCAACTGAAGTTTTTACGAGAAGAAAAAGAGTGTGGTATTCAAACCCTCACGATTGAATTCCCACGATTCATAAAAACCTGGATGCTGATGTCAGAACAAATGAAATGCCAGCCGGCTCTTCAATATTGAAGTCCGGATGATGTACATATCTTAATTTCTCTATGTGCAAAGATTAATTTCTCTCTATGTGCAATGAACGTTGGATTCAGTTCAACATCAATCTAATGCTTGTTAGCAAATTAAGGACAAGCTCAACTCAGAGTAGTTTACAGAGCTTGCTCACAATCTTACTTTTAGTTCAATTTCAACATATACATACCTACACATTCTTGTATTACTACGCTACCTTCAATTAGAGGCATATGCCAATCCATGTGGTATTCAGCCCCGTACGGCTGAATTCCCACGATTCACAAAAATCTGAAATGCTGATGTCAGACCAAATGACACGCCAGCCGGCTCTTCAATATTGAAGTGCAAATGGTATACATATCTTAGTTCCTCTATGTGCAAGATGTTGGATTTCAAGTTTAACGCCTTTGTAACTGTTTTAGCAAAATAAAGACAAGCCTTTTTCAACACTTCCCTTGCCGGAGTAGTTGATATTAGAGCTTGCTCACAATCTTAGTTTTAGTTCAATTTCAACACATACATACCTACACATTGTATTACTACATTCAATGAGAGGCATACCGGTACGACAATCCAATGCAATTTGTTGAGAACTGCCGCGCGCACGGATGTACAAACATACAACATATGCATACATAGGTATGGGATCGTTGAAGAAAATCTTCTGGAAAAATATTCTGAGGTGACCCAAAAATAACACCTCGGATTGTGCACCAAAATGTCAGGTTGGGGTTCAATCCACCAAAGATATCAAATGATTCATACTTTTTAATTACTCTAGTCAATAGGATTTTATTTTTACATTCTTTCAGACTTGACCGTTTATTTTCGGAGTACCCATTTTAGGGTTCAATCAACAGTAATTAAAAAGTATCTCGTATACCATACTCAACGATAGTGCGGGATACCAACAACAATGCACTAACCATGGAAGCAAAGACTTCCTACTCCAGCGTGGCTGCAAAGCCACAAAAGGCCAACGACGCCACACCTACCACTGGTCAGCAAGCCAAGGCAAAGAATGCGACCGGCACCAAGCGCAATCCAGATAGACTCCTTGGGCATAATCAAACCGGTCTAAAAGGGATCCTTATCCCCGAGGATGCAGGTGCAAAGCACTACCATGAGCTCAAAGATAGGCTCAAGACGCTCGGGGGATCGGAATATATCCCACGAGTAGGATCATGGATCGAACATTTGATTCGATTCGGATGAAAGGACTTTGAGCAATGGAGTACTCTACAATGGTGACTGACCCAGCAACACAGACCACACAGATGGTGGAAGTGCCTGGGCTGAAGGAGACCCTCATGGACATGTATAATGAAGAGAAGCTAGAAGCCAATGCCCTGGAGCAAGGGATGCCAACCGGCCTCGAGTTTGAGATAGACCGGCCAATCACGATTCTTGATTTGGATACAGAGGATAACCAGGATGATGATGATGCATCAGACCAATCCTATGCTGATGTTCCCACCAATGATGAGGAGGAAAGCCTAGTAGTCAGCGTGATCAATGAGGCCGAAGCAATCGCTGACTCCCATCTGGTCGACGGGGAGGCATTGCCCACAGAAGACAACGCGGACTGTCCCGAGGAACCAGGAGTGGCCGCACTACCGGTGGATGAACTGGGTGAAGCTGGGGAGGACCCCACCAATGCTCAAGCAGGAGTGGACAACACCACACAGGAACCCCCAGAACAACACGATGTGGAAGATGACTCCAAGGGTATCCCGGATGAGAGTACCCCCGACGGGCCGGGCTCTGATGACACACAACACGTAACCTTCGAGGAACAACAACTGGAGGATACAACAGAATATCTACCTAGACTGCGTCCACAAATCACCAGATCACACAACAAGTTTGGAGCACCAGAAGGGTACACATCTGAACACAGGGAACGGAGTGGCTTCACTGCAGGATATGGCAGTGCTATTAAAGCAACTGCAGGAGAACATGCATCTATGCTAATGGTTCTCCAGGCAATTGAGTCCTACAACAATCTAGATGCGACCCAAGTGACCAAACAATATGGGGTAAATCAAGGCATCAAGATATTTGGTGAAGAAGGAGTGGACGCAGTACTATCTGAGCTACAGCAGCTCCATGACCGGGGTGTCATTGAAGTAATGGACCCAAAGACACTCACCCGGGAGATGGTCCGGCATTCCCTACAATATTTGATGTTTCTGAAAAGGAAGAGAACAGGAAAGGTTAAGGGGCGCGGATGCGCGGATGCGCGGACAGGAGACCCCAGCGTGAGTTCATTACCAAGGAAGACTCAACCTCACCTACAGGTTCACTATATGCACTGATGCTGTCATGCATGATCGATGCCATGGAAGGGAGGGGCGTTACCACAGTAGACATCCCTGGTGCCTTCCTGCAGACCGGCATGCCGGAGGGAGAGGATGTCTACATCAAACTTGATGGAACTATGGCAGAGCTGCTGTGTCAAGTGGATCCAAAACTATATGGACCAAACATGATCACCATGAAGAATGGCAAAAAGGCCCTCATCCGTAAGGCTCGTAAAGCCATCTACGGAAGAACACTCCGGGCGGCCCTGCTGTTCTGGAAGAAGCTCTCCAATGAGCTAATTGGACAAGGGTACAAGCCTAACCCATATGGCTGATGCACAGTCAACAAAATGATCAACGGCCACCAGTGCACCATCGTGTGGCATGTCAATGATCTCAAGATATCCCATAAGTATCCACAGGTAGTGACACAAGTGATTGCTGACCTCAATAAGGAATTTGGAAAGATATCGCCCCTCACGGAAACAAGGGGAAAGGTGCATTACTATGTGGGTATGACCATCAATTACACCGAGGCAGGGAAAGTAAAGTTCACCATGTTTGATTACATCAAGGACATCCTCCAGGGACTACCACCGGCACTGGATGGCTGTGAGGCTGTAACTCCAGCCGCAGACCATCTGTTCCAAGTGAACAAAGCGGCCAAGAAGCTAAGCCAGCACGATGCCGAGGTATTCCATCACTACGTAGCAAAGCTCCTATTTGCATCCAAACGGGCAAGGCCGGACATTCAAACAGCCATAGCTTTCCTTTGTACCCGAGTGAAGGGCCCTGATGTAGATGACCAGAAGAAACTCAAACGAGTCATGTCATATCTGAAGGAGATCCAATTCCTTCCACTTGTACTAGGCCATGATGATTTGGGAAGCCTATACTGGTATGTGGATGCGGCATTTGCGGTGCATGAGGATATGAGGAGCCACTCCGGAGGAATGCTGACCATGGGGCAAGGCACAATCATAGGAAACTCGACCAAGCAGAAAATCAACACAAAGAGTTCAATAGAAGCAGAAGTGGTGGGAGTGGATGACAATATGCCATTTATCTGTTGGGCTAGATACTTCCTAATCGCACAAGGACAGCATGTCATTGAATCGATGGGAAAGCTTACCAGCAAGCCACTCGCAACAGAGAATATCCTCTACCAGGACAATGAGAGCTCAATCCGGCTCAAACGTAATGGCAAGGCCTCCAGCACCAAAAGAACACGACACATCAACATTAGATACTTCTTCATCACAGACAGAGTGTCAAAGGGGGAGGTCACCATTGAGTACTGTCCAACCAAGGAGATGATTGCTGATTACTTCACCAAACCATTGCAGGGAGCACTATTCCCCAAGTTTAGAAACACCATTATGGACATTGTAGACAACAGTGATTACACTGCCTATCGAAACGCATACTTGCAAGCACGACAGGCGCGCACCATGTCTAAGGGTATTGCTCCGGTCAACACGCCAGCCAGTGAATAAGTCAGCCGGCGTCCACAAAAGGAATTAACTATACTCATCTCCAGCCACGACTAAACAAGCCAACATGCTGACCATAAGTAAGGGGAGTGTGTTGAGAACTGCCGCGCGCACGGATGTACGAACATACAACATATGCATACATAGGTACGGGATCGCTGAAGAAAATTGTCTGGAAAAATATTCTGAGGTGACCCAAAAATAACACCTCGGATTGTGCACCAAAATGTCAGGTTGGGGTTCAATCCACCAAGGATATCAAATGATTCATACTTTTTAATTACTCTAGTCAATAGGATTTTATTTTTACCATTATTTTAGGGTTCAATCAACACAATTCACTATGTTTTTCTTCCTGATTTTTGAAAGTTTGGATTTCGTTATTCCTTGACAATTCCGAATTTAGTGTTCAAACAACAATTCTGTCATGATGAGATAGTATACCGATCCACCTCAGGAGCAAACACCCGGTACGTAACCGCAGTCATCCATACCCGATAACTCTATCCAAATCTACCGGGAAGCGCGCAATCGGATCACATTGCTGTGTAGAAAGACAAACAAAGAGAAAAAGCAAACGGTTTACCATGACTTCCGAATCGTCTCCTCCTTCGTCCACAACGGAACAGGATCCCACTAATGGTAGGGATGGTGGTGCTTCTCGCAACAACGGGAGCAATGCAACAAGCCGGACGGGAGGTTATTATTCGACAACAACGTCGCCGCTTTCGTTGATCGAAGCCATGGAGGCCGCCGACAAGATACGAAAGTTTTTGCGCGAACGAAACGATCCGATCGAAACGGAACAATGGCTCCCGCCCGGCTCGTGGCAGGGTGTGACCGCCTTTGCGGCTGCGGGATTGTTGATGACACCCCTCCGGAGATCGATACTGAGCCTGTCGGGTCCCCGCGGTCCCTTTCGGGGGTTCGTGGATCTGGTCGTCACTCCCGTTTTGGCGGTGGGCGCGGCCCAGGTTGGATTGGTGATCGGGACTCTTTGCGGTTCCGGCTACTATCTGGAACGGGTGGCGACGGACGCTGCCACAACCACAACCACAACTGCGGCCAACCATGGCGGCACGCACGAGGTGATGTCCATTCGGCGGGGCGAAGGAGACACACTGAGCTACTCTCCCACGACCGCAGAAATTGCTGCCGAGCGGGACCAAACGGCCACCGAGCTGTGCCGGCGAGTCTTGTCGTTGGTTCCGTCGTCGGCGTCGTCCGTGGAGGAATCGGAATCGGAACCGATCCAGACAACAGCACCCTCGTTGCGGCGGCAGCAGCAGCAGCAGCAGCAGCAACTGCGACCAACAAACGTGCCGATGAATTTCACCTTTGGACCGTATGATCCGCGAACAAAAACAATGGAAAGCCTCTTCCGGGCGGTCAACAATTGCCAAAGGCGGGACCATTGATCTCGAAAGGTGTGCGTTTGCAAAGTGGAGCGTAGCGTATTTGAATAGAAGTAGATATTTCCGTGATCAAACCAAACAAATTGATGCCATTGACTGACTGCACGCAAATCGAAATGTTGTGCGTTTCTCCAATGTGTTTTATGTGTTAGAGGAATGGGGGGGATTGGAAAAAATAATAACTAACTATCTAAAATTAATAAATTAAGTGAATTTCATGCACGGAGGAATGGTTCGACCGAAACTCGAATGCATCGACACCAAACCCTTAGGCCGGAATTCCTAAGCATCCATCCAATCGCTGTTATTCCTCCGAGAGCTACCATGCCTAAAACCTCATGGAGTGCAAAACCAACCGAAGCATGCCGTCGATCATCTAGTAGGACTTGTATGTACGTACCCCGCAGTGTGTATGATATTATATGAGTGAGTTCCGTTTCGCATCTTTCGTAACCGGCGCATGAATGTCACTATCCTTAGTAATAAATTTGGACCCTTCGATGACACCGCCGCAACTAATCAACCACGACTTCGCTTCTTCCATTATCATCTTACCACCATCGCTGTTGTCTCTCCCGTCATTCTTCGCGCCGTCGTTGACCGCTTTCTTATTCTCACCCCCGTCGGTATTCTCATTCGCATTCGCATTCATATTCATATTCATATTCATACACGCATCATCGTGTGTTTGGTGGTCCAAAATTCCCAGCTGTGTGAAACACACATCGAGGTCGATCGATGGCCGGTATGCCCTCGCAATGCGTCTCAACCCCCGCAAACGGACAGTGGGAACCAAAAGTTCTGTGAGGAAGATTCCCAAATTGGGACTAGTCTTGTGCAAACGAAAGAACCAAAAATAATCAGACAAGGCAACCGCTTCACGAACTTTCAAGGCATGGCTAATTGCGGGATCATTCCGCTCGCTTGCAGTCAACGATAACATGATGTGATACATATCGGAGGACCCGCCGGAATACGTTTCGTTTGTAGAGAGAAAAACATAATACAATAGTCTGTACGCAATGAATTCTTTCTTGTGTTTCCAGTCACCGTTAGTGCCGTCATCTCGAACAAGAAAGCTTCTATTCGTAGTATCAGTATCAGTGTCAGTATCAGTACCTGTGAGTGGGAGAGTTTTGTACAGCTCTTTGAGCTGTGTTTGGCATTGGTTACTGGTAGAGATGAGATAAAAGAAAGCAACGAAAGGAAGAACCAGCGACGGAGCATTGTGAGGTTCCCGAATGCATCCCCAAGCAACGTGAAACCCATCAAATCGGACAGTGCACCGAGTTGCGTTTGGTCCTCTCAATGGCCAACTCTGTATACAGAACAAGGTATACGTACTATTCATTCAAATCACCTTCTTGCAACGCGATTCTGGCGTGCGTCTCGTACACATCCACGGCCATATCACCCTGAATTCGTTGCACCGTACAATCCTGCCGAATGGCTTTGAGCTGACTGCAAAACCACAGGTAATCACGACGTTTCCGACGACCAAAACGATTCGGGCTACTACTATCGTTCGATGCAAGCTCCGTTTCCGTTTCCGTTTTCGTGCCGTCGTCGGTGTCCGTCCACTTTGCCTGCGGTGTTTTCATCCTCTCTTGCAGGATCGACAGAGCATTGGTGTTGGTGTTGGTGTTGGTGTCACGGTCACCCTTTTTCGTTTCGTTCCCGGGCGATGATTCGATGGCACCACAGCCGTAATATTCCCTCTGGAGATTCCGCAGGTGCAGCGTAAGAATCTCCAGTGGTCGGACCAATTCGGCCCGGGGAGGTGCGGTGAGCCGGAGGTAATTCTTTTCCAGGGTCGCCGACGTTCCCTTGACCGTCATTTTCTCAAAGTCCGTATCGGTCAGGGTCACGTCGTCGCCCCCGATGGTGCCCTTACCCATGTACTTGTCGTGGCCGCCGCCGCTGCCGGCCCGCACAGTGGCGCTGGTGGCCTCCCGGATCCCACCGCGGCCCGAAAAACGGTTGGCGCGTTTGTCCATCGCTTGTTTCGAGTAGTCCATGCCGAACGATTCCGGATTCTTCCATTGATTCTTCTTGAGCTTTTTGTGGTTGTGTTTGCCCCTGACATTGTGTGTGGGGCTCGAGCTCGAGCTCGAGCCCAAGCCCGAGCCGCTCGTGGTGGTCGCAGCTGCTGGGCCGTAATGCCCAGCGGCCGAAAAGTCGTCGTCGTGGTGGTGGTGGTGGCGTTTGCCGTTTTTGTTTTTCTTGGTTTGACCTATAAATAATGGAGAAGAAGAAAGGGAGTTGCCGTTATGCTTGTTGCCGTGGCTTGCATTCTGCCGAAAGTTGTGAGTCGAGTGGTTGGTATTGCTGTTTTGGTTTTGGATTTTATCGTTAGTGTTGTTGTTGTTGTTGTTGTTGTTGTTGTTTCGAGGGGAACCAGCAGGACCATAATAGGAATCATAAGTTCCCGACGTACTACGTGTACCGGATCCGTGACTCGTATTCGTATTCGTATTCGTATTCGTATTCGATCCGTAGTAATTGTAATTGCTGTTGTTTCCGTTACTCATACTACCATGATAGTTTGTATTGTTTGGGGGAGCTACGAAAGAGTTGTGTTCGTAATAGTGGCGTCCACTGTAGGGCTGCTGCCGCTGCTGCTGGTTCTGGTGGTGGTATTGCTGCTGCTGATTCTGCTGCTGCTGCTGCTGCTGCTGCTGATTCTGCTGCTGCTGCTGCTGATTCTGGTACTGCTGGTATCGATCTTGCGCCGGTGCCGGCGTCGCGGTCGAAACGGATGCTCCGGTGGTTTTGGTTTTGGTTTTGCTTTCGGTTTCGGTTTCGACGACTCCCGGCAGGGCGATCAAGGGAACCAGATCCCAGTTTTTGGACTGCAGGGTCTTTGCCCGAATGGCGGCAGCAATCACCTTTTCGATTTCGGCTTGCACGTGCTTTTTGAGGCCGGTATCGCTTTTTACTTGGTGGCGTTCCATGTTTCGCTTGACGTACCTGGTAATCGATCCGGGGGGATTATTGGTTGTGTTGTTGTTTCCGGAGGTCGGCGTCGGCGTCGGCGTCGGCGTGTACGCGAACGCCGATTGATTGCTCTCGTTGCTGTTGTTGTCGCTGTTGTTGCTGCCCTGCACAGCACCGGAGGATCTCGCCGCCGAAGCGTACGTTTTGGTTCCGGCATGGTGGTTGTTGCTTTGGTGGTTGTTGCTTTGGTGATGGCTGTTACGAGTCGGAGTCGACGTCGACGTCGACGTCGATATCGTTGGACCGGTGACCGGTGGAGCGGAAGGCAGCGCAAAGGGAGCCGACCTCGCCTGCGGGTTCTGGTGAAAATGGTGTGCCGCCCGGCTGGATTCTTCGGCGTAATACTTGGCCCACTGGCGATCGCTCTCCTTCGTTTGGCGTTCGCTGTGGTCGCTACATGTTTTGAGTTCGTTGGTCAACTGATCGACTCGCCCGGTCCATCCGTGGTAGTATTGAGTGAATGTTTGCACGGGGTTCGGAGGAACAATCTGGTTGTCGTTGTTTGGGGGATCCCGGTGCTGTTGCTGTTGCTGTTGCTGCTGCTGGTATTGCTGCTGTTGCTGCTGCTGTTGCTGCTGCTGTTGCTGGTATTGCTGCTGCGGCTGCTGGTGATACTGATGGGTCTGGTTTTGGTATTGTTGATAATGAGCGTACATTTTGTTGCTATTTTTGTTCGTTTGCCGTGTCTTTGTCTCCGACGAAAGCTATGTTTGTTGTTGTCTGTTTGTTGTCTAGTACTTCTAATAATCTACCCTAGAGGAACTACCGTACGTAGGAACTGGACCGTTCCGATTTTTTGTTGCGTATTTTGTTTGTTGTGTTGTGAAGTATTCTCCTGCCACGCGTCTTTTTGTCGTGTAAGTGGTTTCGGTTTCGGTTTCGGTTTTGGTTTCGGTTTCGGTTTCACCCACTGCCTCGCCGGCCCTGCTGCTGGTTCGATTGCTTATTTTTTTCTTTTCAAAACGTGATGCGACAATTGCCAAAGACGTTACCCGTTTGGTACCGTGATCTTACGTAGTCCTACCGGTACGGTACTGCTTCTTGTCTTTCACAGATTGTCTGTCAGTTTTTGTTGTTGCTTGCTTGCTTGCTTGCTGGGTGGATTGGTGGATGGATGGATTGATGGATTGATGGATTGATTGATTGATTGATGGATTGATTGAAAGACTGATTGAGCTGTACGTACGAGTACTATTTTGTTTGAGAGACGGGTGGCTTCGATGGAATAAGTTTCTGTGCACCAAGTTGAAATAATTGTCAGTCGAGTTTCTCTTGATTGTTGACATCAGTTCCGTTTTGTGTGGGATACGGAAGAACGTCGTTCGTACGGTACCGTACGGTAAGACTTAAAGTAAGAGAAACGTGCTGTATCGTAAGACGGTAGGCTCTGTTGATGGCGCCACCATCGCGTAATCTTACTGATACGGCACGGTAAGTACGATACTCGTACCGGACGATTATTATACTCGTACCGTACCGTACGTATTATCGCGAACAACGCGTGCTGGCACGAGCACGGTGCACGGTGCGAGAAGCAGAAACTCGTACCGGTGTACGATAGCATGTACCGTACACACCGTTCCGTACCGAACCGAACCGAACCGTACGTACGATAGACGGGTTCTACGGGATACGAACGGAGAGAGCGTGTCATCATCTCTGGTCGCAGATGGAAGAAGTAGAACGCGCCGTTCGGTATGTACCGTATTTGTATATATATGAATCGTATGTCATCTAGTACTAGAACGTACCATGCTTACCAATCCACGATTCATTCCACGATGGTCCGGGGTTGGTTTCACTCTTCCAGCAAATTCCGGGGGACGACCCGGGACAGACACAACCACCATACGGTATAAGTACCGTATGGTACGGTACGCACGGTATTGTGTGCAATAAGTAGTCTAAGCTCCACGCGGAATGCAAGGCACGGCACGGCACTGCAACTTGAGGGTTCAATCCAAAAATGCACGTACCGTACGGTACGTACCGTACGGTATTCTTGCTCGGGGAAGAATCAATCAATCGAACCCTTCCGTAAGATTACCGATACACTCCGTTACACCACTTCGTGTACAATTACGAAAAAATAATAATAAAACCAGCTTTTCAAACAACAGTATTTAAGGGGCTATACAATCCGAGGCGCCACCTTTGTCGTTTCATCCTATCCACGCGACTCGGAATTCCGTCACGCACTGTTCGCTCGTAATTACCGTACAAAGTAAGATGCTTATTACGAAGTACAACTTCGTATTTTTTAAGCCATGTTACTTATGTCCAACTCGCAAAAGATTCATTCTTCTTCCTCGTCGTGTGTGTGTGTGTGTGTGTGTGTGACCGATTGTTTTTGTTGCATTGCGATAGATGGATTGATTCATTGATTCATTACTTCGGTTCGCTCATCCGGCGGCAGTTCGTCTTTGGGTGGCAGACAATTCGAACAGAGTGTTTGTGGTTGGGCATGCGCTTTGCCACGCCACCGAAACAACCCAATCGAATGATCGGAAATAGGGAAAAGAACAAACCAACAGCATCAGTTTACGTCATGACACGCACATTTCGTGACTGAGAGAACTGACTGTTGTACCGTACGGTACGGTACGGTAAAACACCCAGACATACCGGTATTACCGTATGGTATTTTTAGCACGAACGAAAACAGCGCACTTTCCGATCGACCAACGAGAGAAGAGAGAGACAGAGAGAGATACCCTGCATCCCAACACCTACGGGGTGAGTACCAGATCTGTCGTAGCGGGGACAGGGCCAAACAATTCAGTGAGAGTTAACCTACCGGTACTCGTACCGGTACCGGTACGAGTAAGATTACTCGTACCAAATTACCAGATATTGTTGGACTACCGGTAAGATTACGAGTACATGTGAATGAATGAATCATCAGTTTATGCACTGTGCATCATATGGGAATTGAGGAGCAGTAATATTATTACCTCAATCGATAGTACTCGTAAAGTCTGGTATTCCTTCATCCCGCCATCTCATTAGTCGTTTGGGTTTCGATTGTTTCGATTGATTCGATTTCGCACATCCTGACTCAAGCTTCCTCCGGTATTCAGTATCTCGACACTTTTGTACTCACTCGCAAAGAAGATAAGGTTAAAACAGAAAGGAGGGACCTCGCTGCACTCCGTTTCATTCCATCCTACTTCACAGCACACAGCACACAGCACATCCATCCACCCCTCTTCCGAGTTTCGAAATAATGACAACCTCGGACATAATACAATCCTCCGGGTCTTGGCTCGGAAAACGCGAAAACAGCGGGGACGTGGACGGCAAGAGCGACAGTAGCAGCAGCAACATCGGCGGCGGCGGCGGCGGCGGCTTTCCCGTGAAAGTTCCTCCCGCGGAAGATTCCCAACACGAGCCTCCCCGAAAGATGGCGAAACCCAGCCACGAATCGAGCGCCACCGATCCAACACAGTCGGCATCGGCATCGGCATCGGCATCCGTCGCGCAAAAGAAGGCCCGCGAGACGAGACTCGAACAGAACCGAAAGGCGGCACGGGAATCCCGTCGCCGAAAAAAGGTGATGATCGAGGACCTCCAGAAGAGCGTTATCTTCTTTTCGAGAGCCAACGGTGCCCTGAAGCACCAAAACGACGAGCTGACCCGATTGCTCATGCAGGCGCAGGCCCAGGTCTCCGTTATCGAGAGCACGCCCGCCACCCTCCCGGCACCGGCAGCAGCGGCACCGGCGGCAACCTCCAACAACACGAGCACCAATACTACTCCGGCACCGGCCAAACCACAACACCAGCAACAGCAACACCAGCAACAACAACACCAGCATCAGCAGCAGCAACAACAACATTCACAACAACAACAACAACAACAACAACAACAGGCATCCCCAACGATAGAACTCTCCGCAGCGAACACGCCGGCAACGAACCCCACCCGCTCCCAAGCACCCGTGATCCACACCGTGGGTGGTGTCCCCGCTCCCTCGGTTGCCCAGCAGCCAGCGACGGCTGTACACGCACAAGCCCCTCCCCAACAACAGCTGCAACACCAGCACCCGCACCAACACCATTCCACTATTTCTGCCGCCGCCTATCCGACCTTCCCGGTCATGCAACCGGGTGCCACCATGCAGGCCATGGCCAGCTTCCAGCAGGCCGCAGCGGCCGCCATGCAGGTGGCGGTACAGGGCATGCAGGGTATCTCTCCGGGGGTCAGCCTCACCTCCCTGACCCAGCCGTCCCCGTCCTCGGGACAATCGGCGAGCCAGGCCTACAACGACACCATGACGGCGCTGGCCATGCAGCAGGCGGCGGCCGCCGCCGCCGCGGTCCCGCCGCACCTCATGGCGCAGATCGTGGGCAACGTCAACGCGAATGCGAACGCCGCCGGTCCTCCGGGATGGGCCACGGCGGCGCTCCCGGCGAACGTCAACGTGAATGTCAACGGCAACGGGCAGGCCCCGGTCACCATTCTCCCCGCCCCGGCACCCACCGCGCACGTTCCCGTGGCTCCGATGCCTTCGGCGGCGGCGTCGGCGACCACGGCGCCCGCTTCTGGGGACCAGCAGCGCAGCGACTGAGCAGCGAGGGAAGGGAACGAATCGAATCGAATCAATTCAAAACGAATCAAATCAAATCAAATCGAATCAAGTGTTCGCTGGCATCGAACCAAACAAACAAACAAACAAGCAGTACCATACCGGGTGCGGCGCAGAAGGATGGATCCGCACAGATAGGTGCGGATTCTCTCGTGCATCGCATAGCGCTCGATGCCAACCAGCGCGACCACCGTGCCCCGGCGTGCAATTCATCGAAACGAAACGAAGCAAAAGACGACAGAACGGGCGCCCATTCCATTCGGGGCCATGGGGCCGTAGCTTCGATTGGTCGAAAACGAGACCCTGCCATCGCGATTGTTCTATGGGAATGGAAGGAGGGGACGAACGGTCGAATAGTTGTGTGCGGCAGAAGGGACGGGCAGGGATTGGCAATCCGGTCAATCTTCTTGGGATTAGATCGGATGGGATTGATTGCATCGCATCGTATCGCATTGGACGGGATCAATTCTGGGATATGAAAGCCACGAAACGGTGTAGCAGAATTCCCGAGAGGTCAAGGGATGACAATTGTGAAATAGAATGTTGTTGTTATAATGCATATTAATACTAATACTATTTACTTTAGGAACAAAATACCCATATGAGTCATTATTCAAATATTTGTGTTTTACACTTTCATCATTGCCACTTTACTGGATCTCACCCGCTAAAGTTCAGCTCAGTCCAACACCTAGACTGTGAACCCAGACGGTGGAAGACATGGCAGACTCACTCCGCTGTGTTTGCCACCGCGTTGTATATGTTGATTGGTTGGTTGGATCCGCATATTAATACTAATACTATTTAATTTAGGAACAAAATATCCATATGAGTCATTATTCAAACATTTGTGTTTTACACTTTCATCAATGCCACTTTACTGGGTCACCCGCTAAAGTTCAGCTCAGTCCAACATCTAGACTGTGAACCCAGACGGTGGAAGACATGGCAGACTCACTCCGCTGTGTTTGCCACCGCGTTGTATATGTTGATTGGTTGGTTGGATCCGCCAATAGCTGTACGCGGGCTAAACTGACCGTGCCAATTATGAAACAAAAGATTCCAATGCAATGCACGAGATGTCTTGTTCCATTCATTCAACTTGGTCACCTATTCATTCAACTTGATCACCTATTCATTATTTAAACATTTGTACAAAAATAGAGAGCAGGCGAAGAGCACCAGAAGTGCAAACAATCGCGCTCTGTGGTAGTAGCTAGCTGACGTTAGATCTTTTGGATCCACTGGGATCGGACCGCGGTGCTTCACGTTCGCATCGCCCCAGGGTGGAGCATCATGTCAACCGGCAAAAATTTGGCACAAGTACAGCACGCCGTTTTTGTCTTGATGGGTTCCCATTCCCATGGAAGAGAACCTCTTGTCCCGTATGTTGTTCCGCTCCGCCAGAGCCGCCATCATAAACCTGTGGGCCTCAGCAATGCTCTTTCCTTTTCCGACGTTCACTCCCAGGCGCGTAAACACGGGAAGTTCACCCGAATCCGCGTCCTTTTCTTTGAGTAACCTTTCGAGATCCCTCGGTGTCGCGATCTGAAAGAGCGAACGTTCTTCTGCCATGAGCTTTGCGTGTTCTCTAGCAATCTGATCCATGTGGCGTTCTCTGCGCACAGGAGGAACGTTTCGCGTTGTTCGTTCCGCATTGACCATGATGTGGTTGCTTGCATACTTGCCGGGTTCCTGTGGCAACTTTCTAGCCTTAGTCATTATCTTCTTGAGAAGTTTCCTGTCGTCTACTTCGTTGTAGACATCGTATTCCGGCCTTCGAACTACTACGGGAACATTTCGCTGATGGTCTTCTTGATTGCTCGCAATCCAGTCCGGAATGTATTCGGCTTCCCCATTTTCTCCGATTGCCAACGTGCGGTCGCTCTCTTTTGACACATCGCAGGTACTGCTATCGTAATAAACCCCCTTGGCTTTCATCGGTGGTCGCCGTTTCGTGTTGCTCCCGGAAACTAATCCGAAAAGTCGTGAGAGAAAGCTCGAACTGGCACCCTCGGTTTTTGCACCCTTTGGCGTCGGTGGCTTTTTTGCTTTTCTCTGTTTCAAGGGGGAAGAGCCAAGAAGCGAAACACTCTGCGTTCCCTGGCCATTCTCTTTAGTCGGGGTTTTCTTCTCCTCGTTAGTGGAAATGATGCCGATGGGTTCATTTTTGGTTTCTACCTGGGCGTGATCTCCTTCGTCATCTTCTTCGAGGAAGATGTTTCGCTTGCTTTTCGTTTGAAACGCGGGAATGGCCATGGCTGCCATGGTTGATTTTGATACTCTTCTGCTGTTGAATAAGGAATAGGGTATCGTGCCGAGTCTTTTCTAGCTTAATCTTATCTCGTCTTTCGGAAATGCCAACTGCTGATATTTCGGAGTGGAGACAATAGGAAAACAGTTCACCAGAGACACAGTCAGAGGAAGTAGTGTTTTTTTAATTGGGAAGAGGGAGTGCTTTTTGTGCGCAGTGTTACCAGCTGTACGGTATGACAAACGGCACCGAATCAACAGAGGAGGGAGCTCGATGGAAGGAATCAATGAATGTCACACAAATGAACAGTTGGAAGAGGAGTTGTTATTTATTTTTTACTGCGGCGAGAGCAGAGGGAGTTTCCGGCGACATAAAAAAAACTCGGCGCTGAATTTGAAAAAGTTAGTAAAGAGAAAATTAAACGGTTTGGCGAAGAAACTGCCGTTTGATTATGCTCAGTCTTGCAAAGGCATGGGTTTTGTTTTTTAGCAGTTAGTGGAATACTAACACCGTGGTCATAGATCCTCTTTTCTTGCGATCGAAAAGATAAAATCCCAAGTGGATTTGGCGGTTCCTGCGGGATTCACTGCTGGTCCGAACGATCCAACTGTGCTATGGAAACAACAAACGTAACTGGTGCATCGTGCGGGTTTACAGTACGAGTATGGATCCCAAGTTTTGAAAAACAATCACGGCGACCTTCTTTCCGATTTGAAATTTCATCCAAGGTGGCATCATGCTGTACAAATAATGCATATTGGGTCATTCCCGAAAACACAGAATATCTGTGTAATTTAGGTCGTGCACCATTGTGTGTCTTTTGTTACTCAGTTTTTGTCTTTTTTACTCACATCACCGTTTTTAAGTGTTTACGAGACCCCCTCGTAAACACTGATTTACACACAATTCTGTGTCTCCATTTGGAATCCATGACTGCACCTTTTTCATTCCCTTGTTAGTAATCCAACGGACAGACCAATGGATTGCGGATTGCCAATTTCAATCATACATACAACCGACACCAAAAATTGAAAGGTCGGAACAACAACATTTTATGAAGTAAGAGGGCGAGGACAAGAATGGATCGGAAGAGAGGGAAATTACATCGAAAATGAGGCAGATACCAATTTTTCGTCAGTTGTATCATAGGTATCACCGAATTCCTTATTCCAAAAATGAGCATGAATATGGGAAGAGTTTTTAGCGCACAGATATCTGTGTCAACAATTTTCATTCCCGAATACACACATCAATGCCATGTGACATAGATATTCTGTGTTTTTGGGAATGACCCAATGCAGCATGATGTGCCCGTATTTGCCAAATTATTGGCACCTGATAAGATTACGTCAGGGGAGAACGGTACGTACATTGTATCCCTTGCTGGTAACTACCGTAATAGTAATTACTCCGTACTCATTACAGTACTAGTACCATCCCCTGCAAAAAGCTAACCAGGGTGAATGACAGACCAACAGTCATTCGTGAATTGATGGCTCGTCAACACGCAGGACGTGTTTGTATTATTTTATCTTCATCAAAAATACACATCCGCTTCTCGACAGCAGCATCGCCTACGGCTCTCAGCGCTCCACTCACTCCCTTTTTGTAAACAAGAACCTCTTGTCTCAGAACTCAGCCAGTAACGACTTGGATATCTCCAAAGCATGATCGACTCTGATCAAGTTTGTAATTTGTGCCAGCTACTTTGTCTGAATTTTCTTTTCCTACCTACCATGCCTTCTCCACCTGCTCTCAGCTTCTCTCCCGCCCTCGCCCTCCCAGGCAAAGGCAGCGGGACACCGGGTGGCAGCAGCATGGCGGGCGGGCGGGAGTCTAGGTATGCCTAATACTGAGGGGGGTTATTTTGGGGGGTCATATTGCTGCGCAGCCGCGCCCTGTCTCCAGCCCAAGAGGCAACACTATGTATGGGGGCCATTGGGTCCCCAGTCTCAACACACAAATTCTGCACTGCCCCACATGGGACATGCGCTGTGGTGAAACATCAAACCACAAAGTTCAACTTGGAACCCACGCCGGCCTCATTGTCAGGCACATATCTTTTCATTGAAACCAAGAAGCCTGGGGTGCTCTCAGCAACGGTTTGCCTCCCCGTAGAGGCTGCCACTGATGAGGGACCCTCCTTAGAGCAATGGCTCACACAGCGCCACACCTTTGACCAATCAGAGGCAGCATTCAGAAATGTCTTAACCAGCCTCAAGGACCCTACTGGAGACAAGGCATTATCTCCTGCTGGTGTCCAGGACATCCTTGGCAGCACGGCAAAGCGCCTCTCGCACCCCATCAGCTTACTGCTGGAACCCCAAACGAACAAAGCTTGACCTCATCAAGACACAAGTGGCAGAGCGATACCTGAGCTAAAGCTTCCAACAGCCAAGGTTTTAGAACCCATGAATCCCACCGAGTTAAAGCGGCCTTCACGGCCCTGGCCGAGCAACCAAAAGAATTCCGAACCCACCTCATCCAAAGTGAAATGAAGGTGGAAGAACTAGTAGACCTCTCCTCCATTGACCTGCAGTTAGCCGTCGTCAAACTTATCATCAGGCAACAAAATGGCAATTACATGGACACACTAATGGAAGGCAACGCCAAGTTTATTGAGGACCTTGGTAAGCTCAAAGCTCAACCACTAGCCCTGGCAAAAGCCAAGCAGGACAAGGTCATGCAATTGTTCAACTACTCCTCTCCTGAGCTGTCTGCCAGGATCCAACTGCGATTATGACCAGCTTGGGAGACATTTTAGAGTTCTTTTAGGCTTGCAGCACCCAAACCCCAGGAGTCATTTTGTTGGACAGGATTTCAAGGCTCAAATTGGCCACTGCGAAACCTTCTTTGCACGTGCCAGGGCTGTCTGGATTCAACTCCCTATTGTTCACTCCCCCCGCAAAACTGGCTGACATGGCAGATTTGCAAGCTCGATTGAACACCCTGGAGGTGCAATTCACCCCCTTCAGGGAAGAGAGTGACAATACAAAGGTACACGCAGTGAGCACCTACTTCACATCTCAAATGGATGTAGGAGCATGGTGCACCTTACACGCAAACAACCCGGCCGGCTACTTGCATGTTGTGGACCCCCACAGTCTACTAGTCTGGCGTTCAACTCAAAGGGAGGAACCGGCAGCACTGTCAGCTTTGAGTCCTCCGTCACGAAGAGCTTCCGGTATGCAGTCCTGGAGGTATTCACAGGTGGAAAAATCAGTGCAGACCCCATGATACTGTCGGCCATTCCTTTGTGGTCCTCATTTGAAGGGGAGGGGTCTATGGACGGGTTCAGGTACAAACTTCAAGCGGGGCTGGATGATGTTGTTGAGAAAATCAGGCAAGAGACTGTCATAATATCTCAATGGAAGGCCAGGCCCTAGCACAGATGTGTATTCAGGACACTAAGACCTTCACCTCAGGACTCAGTCAATGGATGTGTCTGACCTACCAACATCTTCAAAAATCTAATCCTTCATCCTCCAAGGAAAACTGGCAATATATCTCCCACTGTGTATGAGCCATATTTGAGCACCTTCACAAGGCCCAGAAGGTTGGAGCCAAATTGGGGGTGGAAAAATCAGTGATCATGTGGGGTTACTTGCAGGGAAGACAGACTGCATTGGAGTTCACACAAGACGGCTCCTCCAATCACCCTGTGGTTCAAACAGTACTCAACGAGCACATGAGGCACCGGGCTGTCATGAGAGATGAAATGAGCACCCACCTAGCGGCTTTGAAAAAGGAACAAGAAGAGGTCATGAAGGAACTCTGGTCTTTGAAAAGTAGAGTGGACAATGTCCCCAAGAAGGCTTGACTAGTTCTCCCGCCGGGACTAAACGGGGAACAGAAAAAAGCCTCCCGGCAAAACATTACCCGGTACATCAAGGAAACAATGTTAAGGAAAACAAAATTCCCGCCAGAGCCGGTCTTTGCAAAGTCAATGATTGACAGAAATGTGAAACTAGGTAATAACAATGAAATACCAAAGACGATGATTGTTCACGATCAAAAGTGGAGTGGAATTTTCTGCCAAACAATCACTACGTGTAGGCACAACAATGCTCGAACTCTAGCCAGGAAAAACTACAAAGGTAAGAACCGGCAACGTCATGCTTGCCAGTATACACATTTTCATCATTTCTAACTCAATCATCTTCTTAACACTGACACAAAGATGATAAAAAGAACAACCAGATACCAGATCATTTCCCAGCAGCAGTTTTAATCACAGACAACATAAACGTGAGCTCTGAAAATATGTTCCACTTACACGAAGACAATTGATGTAAAAATTCAACAGAATTTCAATACTTTGTCAAAAGAATTCTTGGAGCAGTGTCACCAAAGCAGACAGACTTCAAAAGAATATCATTACAAACAACAATCAGTAAGATTTTCACCCCAAGTGATGAAGCATTTGCATTGCTTTTCCTTTACAATGACTACAATTTGTGACTAAGCACAACAAAGGGCACACGGAAGAGAAAGAAATTGACTGGCAGTAAGCCAGGTAATAAGGAGGAATGGAGTACCAAGGGAGAAATTCTTTACAGATATGTCCTGAGGGAAGTAGAAAAATGAAGGGAGGAACAACAGTCAAAAGATTTAGAGATAGAACCAGTACTTAAAACCTACCAACAGCAAAATGACAATCACACACCACAAGATGTATAGGACAAAGAAAGTAAAAAGGAGCAAAGACAAAAGGAACAATGTAACATGATTGAGACTATTTGCAAGGATCGCGAGGACTACAAATATTACACCAAATACATGAAAAGTTTACAAAAGGTAATGGTGATAACAACATTATAGTGTCGCGGTGTGTTAATTATGAAGTATTATTTTATGTCGGTTTGCACAATATATTTGTCTTCTATTCAAATAGAAAAGTATGAACGAGATTATTACAAAAGCTGATAAAATACTTTCTTCTTTGTGCCAAACTATGTTTGTCATCTTTTGGCATTTGATATTTTGTAGTGTGAATATTGTGAAATGGACATAACATACTAATAGATTGCTGGTTATCAAGAAGCTAACACATTTATGAAGAAATTCGGTAATAACACAACAACAATATCATTACACATAGAGGATAATATTACAAAAACTGAGTTTTGTAAGGGGGAAACTAAAATCAAGTGGAGTCCAAATTATTACTGGGATAAGCATGAAATGCTGAAGTTGTGCCAGAGAAAAATTGTGAAGCAACCATAATGATGGGGCTGAAATTATGGATGCAAAAATAGTCCTCCTGGGAATGGTTGGGTGCAAAAATACATAATTTTTCATGCACGCAACAAACATTTCTGATTTTTTAAAATCAATTGCACAAATTTTGCGCTAGCATGAGCATTGTTTAAGTGACATACTATCAAAGTACCAAGCAGTCCATTATTAACAGAGTGATAACTTGTCCCCAACGGCTTAGCAGGCAAGCCAAGCACGTGGGTTGAAAGAGGAGATCATAACTGCCGTGCACCGGAGTCAGTCACGAGTCTACTCAGGACTGGGAAATGAAAGATCAGCGAGTATCCACATTGCCGATTTGGAGACTGCTGGATCTAAGATCAAATAGACTAATCGATAGAGCCCACAATTTGCATATCACTACTATTATGACCACTAGTAGACCCAGGGTATGGCATGATTTTAAAATCAAGCTGAGCACTGATGACCGTGAGCAAAAGAAGGAACCGATCGGCCAGGAAACCGACGGCCTCCGAATTGCCAACAAAATGGAGGCGCAGAGAAGCAAAACAGGGATAAGGAACCACCAGTGTCTGCAGCACAAAGGAACACCGACCCCAGTGGCAGTTGGCTCCATCAGATGGAGCAACAGCAACAACAGAGACACCTAAGGGCCTTGACAGGACCATGGTCGACAAACAAAAACGATGAGTGTCAAAAAAGTGACACATAAAAGTGGAACGGACTCGTTAGACCAACACTGAAAGGAAGGACAGACCAAATAGGGCCTGCCAACCACCCACAGTATACAAGATATACAAACTGGTATATACTGGAATCCACGACCTACCATCCCCTCCAGGGGAGTGAGTAAGCCGGATCAACTCAACGTGCGCTTAAGAGAAAGGCAACGACAGAGAACCCATGGGAATTGAATCCCAGAACGTTAAGAGAGGGATAACCCTCCCGCTGTACTAAAAAGTGAAACCAATGCCAAACCAGCAGTGGAGAACCCACGATGGACAAGAAATACAGGTACAACACGAGAAAGTACAAGAACCCGCAGAGTTCAGAGCAAACCAAAGAAAGAATCACTTTTTCCCAGTTCCAGCTCAAAATCAGCAAAAACAACAGGAATATTGCAACAAACGAGGTGACTTCCCACCATGGCAGCTAAACAAACCAAACAGTTCCCTTTCAAATTCGTTTGCAAGGACTGGCCGGAGGACGCCACCACAGTGAAGATGAGCATCGATAGCGAGAATGGAGGAGTAGCCTTCAGCGACTACCTGAAGGTGCTCAATGGGACCAAAAGACCAGAACTCTTCATCATCTGGAAAAGAGATTTTGACAGGAAGATTGCCGGCAATGACAAACTCAAAGGTGAGCAAAGAATTGCCATACTGCAGCGCATTGTGACTAACGAGGCACTCTCCATTGTCCAACGAACCCTAGCCCGGACCTACCTCCAGGATGCCCCGTCAACAGACCACCACGACAAGCTGGTGCTAGAATGGATCAACGAAGCATGCTGCTACGGGCAGGGCCTCCCCACCAACACACTGGAAAGCACAAAGAAGGAACCTATGAGGAACACTACACCCGGGCCGGATGGGGGAGAAACTGCGGCTGGGAGCACTGCCCCCACCGCTGCCAACCCGGCAACCGACGGGACCGCAGAAGGTACTGCACCCCCCAAGGACCCACGGATTGGGCCGCGCAACTTCTCACTGAACGAAGGAACTGAAGCCCCTGGGATGCCAGGAACTCTTGTGCACTACTATGCAACAGAGAAGTACAAGAAGGACGTCATCCAGGAGTTTATGTATGCCCTTAAACTCAAGAGCTTCGGCAATGACCTCACCGGCCAACGCGCATACATCAACCTACGCCGCTACATGCGGACGGCCCGGATCAACCTCAAACACGGCATCTGCTCGTGGGCCAATCGCATGGCCGAACTACAGAGCTACCTCCCTGAATGCCTGTGGGAAAGTGGGGCGATCCTCGGAATGGCACCCTGCAGCTTCAACGAGACTGAAATGCAGGAAATCCTGGACTCCAATTTGGACCCATTACAACAAGCAAAATTGATGGATCTTGGGTGGGACCTCTACGCCAAACCATACAATCCAACGATCGACAAACTGGAGAACCTGGAACCAACCATCCGCAAGGAGGCTGCACTACACCAGCGTCTCACCGAACTTGAGAAACAGGCTGGAGGCTCCAAGAAAGGCGCCAAGCCGACCTCTGGAGGAGGAAATGGGAAGTCACCCAAGAAAAAGAGGCAACTTGACACCAACAAGCAACAATGCAAGACCTGTGGGAAAACCCATGCAGGAAAATGCTGGAAACTGACTGGTGATCTGTCCAAGAGGGGCAAGTTTGATCAAGCCACGATCAATATGCTCAAAGAGCATTTTGTGGCAAAGGAAGACTCGGATAATGGAACCGGATCCAAACCCCATTGGGGAAAGAATCTTTCTGACCATGAATATTCCTACGTCCTGGCAACAGCCCAAGCCGAAACTGGGATCTCCGACGATGACATCTTGATCGATGACAAGGAACTGAAGGAGTACAGAAAGAAGTACAAGAAGACCTTCAAGAAAAAGGGCTCTCACAACTGAATGGCCAGCACCACGCACACCGGACCCTGCACAATCAACAGGTTTGCGGACGTGTGTGTCGAAGTACTGGACCATAAGGGAAGGGGAAGGATGCTCCGGGGCCTCTTGGACTCCGGATGCTCCAAATCCATCATCTTAAGGCACTTTGTCAGCAGAAGTCAACTAACGAACCGAGACCAAAGAACTGTCACCTACAACACATACGGGGGCAAATTTCGAACCAAGTCTGCGGCTTCAGTGGGACTGAAATTGATAGAGTTCTCAAATTCCAAGACCATTAAATGGACATTCCAAGTGGACGAGTATTACCACCACGAGGAAGTACCCTATGACATGATCATCGGACCGGATCTCATGGCGCAATTGGGACTGGATATTAAATACAGTTCCCGAACAATCGAGTGGCAGGGAGACTCCATTCCCATGAAGGGAGCGGGGGAACTCACTGACCCAGACAAGTGTGAGGCGATATTCTTTGCCAACACCCAAAGCCCAATCCTACAGCAGGAAGAGGAAAGGCAGTCTAAGATACTAGACGCAGATTACTCCAAGGTGGACATCGACGGTATGGTCGACGGCTTGGACATTACGGACGCCTCCAAGGAGGCGCTGAAAACTACATTGAAGCAGTTCCCAACACTCTTCGGAGGGGGATTGGGGCTACTCAAAAACATCAAGCCGGTAACTATTGAACTTCAACCAGGGGTTAAACCAGTCCGCCAACGGTACTACTCTGTCCCACACGCCTTCGAACAAGCACTTCGGAAGGAAATTGACCGTCTATGTGGAATTGGAGTACTGGAGAAACTGCCCCATGATGATGATTCACCCTGGGCTTCCCCTACGTTCTGCCAACCAAAGAAGACTGGCGACATCAGAGTACTCACAGACTTTCGCAAGATGAATGCTGCGATTCAACAAAAGCCGTTCCCACTGCCTTGCATTGGCAAAACAATCCAGCGCCTACAGAAATTCAAATCTGCTGCGGCTCTGGACTTGTCTCAGGGCTACTATACCATCCCGATCTGCAAGGAGAGTCAGATGATCTGCTCCACAATCTTGCCCTGGGGAAAGTATGCCTACAAGAGACTGGCAATGGGAATTGCATGCGCTCCAGACATCTTCCAATCTGTCATGATGAACCTACTAGGGGACCTGGACTATGTGCTCGTGTATATAGATGATATCCTCATCATCCAACAAGAGGAGGACTCTGAACAGGACCACCTGGACAAGATCGACACAGTCCTCCAAAGATTGGATGACGCTGGTTTCAGGGCCAACCTCAGGAAGATGCAGAAGGAAGTGGAATATTTGGGTTTCTCACTAACAACAGAGGGAGTCCAACCCCAGCCTAAGAAGCTGGAGGCGATGAAGCGCCTGGAGGCGCCAAAGAACACCAGGCAACTAAAGATGTTCCTTGGCATGGTCAACTTCTACCACGACATGTGGAAGCGCCGCTCCCACATCCTTGCGCCGCTCAACAAACTGGCCAGTAAGAAGGGTAAAGCGAACTGGTACTGGGGCCCAACCGAGCAGAAAGCTTTCATGGAGGCGAAACGGATGCTAGCTGATGAAGCCAGGCTAGCGTTCCCGGATTTTACGGAACTATTTCATCTCTACTCAGATGCCAGTGACCGCCAACTGGGTGCAACTGTATGCCAAGATGGCAAACCACTTGGATTCTACACACACAAACTGAATTCAGCACAACTCAACTACACCGTCGGAGAGAAGGAACTCCTTGGTATAGTTGAAGGACTAAAGACGTTTGAAGGGATCCTGAGAGGACAGGATGTAACAATCCACACGGATCACTTGAATCTCCTATATCAGCAGATGCCCACCCAATGGATGGTGCGCTGGCGACTCCTCATGGAGGAGTTTCACCCCTGCGTGAAACACGTCGCTGGCAAGGAAAATGATGCAGCGGATGCACTCTCAAGATTGGACATCACAGAGGATCCAGCGGACACAGTGGAATGGCTACCACCAAATAGGCCCCTCACGTATGCTGACGAGGAAGAGTACCTCCGACAACTTCTATTCCCACTTGGCAAGGAATCACCTGAAGAATTCCAGGGCAATAGTGCATTCCCACTTGCCCCGGACATGATCCAGTTCTATCAGAACAAGGACACAGCAATCACAAGTGCTCTGGAAAAAGACAAACGACTGACCACAAAAAATGTGGAAGGTCACAGTCTAATCCACAAAGAAGGGAAAATCTTGATTCCCGACAAACTGAGACTACGAGTCATGGAGTGGTACCACAGTATGTTGGTGCACCCCGGAGAAAAGAGGATGGAACAAAGCATACACTCAGTGTTCACCTGGAAGGGTCTTCGCAAGGACGTCCAGGACCTCTGCAAGCACTGTCATACATGTCAGATGTTTAAAAAGAGTGGCCGGGAAAAGTACGGATTACTACCGGAAAAAGCAGTTTAGGTTACCAAATGGCAGAGGGTCAATGTGGACCTCTGGGGACCGGCAACTGTTCACAACAAAGATGGTAAAGGTTATCACATCCATGTTCTCACGATGGTGGACCCAGTAACCGGATGGTTTGAACTGGCCCATCTGAAGGACTCCCCAAATGCCGCAGAAACTCAACAATTACTGGACAGTGTGTGGCTGGCAAGGTATCCGCGTCCAAAAGAAATCGGTTTTGATGGTGGCAGTGAGTTCAAAGCCGAGTTCCGAGAGCTCTGTGACAACATGGGAATGAAGAGAAAACCGAGTGGCGCCTGGAACCCACAATCCAACTCAGTATTGGAGAGGATTCACCAGGTGCTGAAGGACTGCCTATTGTCCTTTAACTTGGAAAAGCAGGACCTCCACAAGAGGGATCCGTTTGAGGAATTCACTACAAAAGCGGCATACGCTATCAGGAGTGCCATCCACACCACACTGGGATACTCCCCAGCGCAGCTGGTATTTGGCAGAGACATGTTCATGCCGGTGAACTTCCCCGTGGATTGGGAAGCAATCCAAGCTAGGAAGCAGAGGAGCATCCACAAGAGCAATATCCGGGAGAACCAGAAAAGGATCCCCCATGTCTATAAAGAAGGAGACTATGTCACCCTGGAAAGGAAGGGCATTATCCCCAAACTCTCCTTCCCATGGCAAGGACCTTACAAGGTGCTCAAGGCTCATGACAATGGAACTGTGACTATTGAAACTGCCCCCTTTGTAACCGGCCGGGTTAATATCAGACACATCCACCCCTATTACTGCAGGGATAGCCCCAATGCAGAACCATAATAACAGTACCATGGAGGAGTATGCCGTGCACTGGAGTCAGTCACGAGTCTACTCCGGACTGTGAAATGAAAGATCAGCGAGTATCCACATCGCCAATTTGGAGACTGCTGGATCTAAGATCAAATAGACTAATCGATAGAGCCCACAATTTGCATATCACTACTATTATAACCACTAGTAGACCCGGGGTATGGCAATAACCTTTCCAGCGGTGAATTGGTCATGGCAGTTGGATACTTAGATCAACACTTTTAACTACCCTACGTTAGCCCATACAAAAATCCTGAATATACCACCAATTTTTGGAGTGAGGCACCCCAGCAATAGGGAGTGAAAAAATTACAAAAACAGAAATATTTTCGGTTTTTTTTCTCGTAGGGTGTGCCTTAGTACGAAGTAATAACAATGTGATTCCTGAAACACTTCTGGGTTCTACCGGTACTTGTACCCAGATCGAATCTTTACTTCAGTTTTTGTCTTTTTGGACCCAGATAGTTGTCAAGGTGAGCTCAGATCAACAACAATCTGGGTCCTGCCCAGATTTACTTGAAATCAGGTATGGAAATTTGTTTTTTTGTTTCCTGCACGCGCCTGGTGCTTAGTATCACTTCGGAAGTACTCCCTATCACGTAGGGAAAATTATTTTATCCATGGATGAATTCCTTATTCCAAAACTGAGACTTTAGACACTGGCCAGCCAAAATCTGGGTACCGGTACATGCTTATTTTCATTCCCGGAACTCAGATTGAACAACGCACAGACACTTCAGTCACGAGTCACTGACACACTCCATCTGTCCAGTCACGAGTCAATGGCACACAACATCAGTCATGAGTCCCTGGCACATTCGCGGTCATCAGTCATTGTTCAATCGTATTCAAACATCAAGAAAGTTTTTCTCCTTGAAGTCTCATACAAATTCCGATTACACAGTTCTTTTCCAATTGTATCACAGAACTAGCTGAGAAGCATCTCAAAGTATCTCGAAGTCATCTTACAACCTAAATCTCAATAGCACAAATTTTCATACACAGCGTAGTTCATATTAAATTCAATCCAATATCGCTTTGCATTTTTTATCGATAAAAATATCTAAAAACTCACCGTAAAATCTAACCCTGCTTAGTATCACTTCGGGAGAACTCCTTATCACTTAGGGAAAATTATTTTATCCATGGACGAATTCCTTATTCCAAAAATGAGACTTTAGACACTGGTCAGCCAAAATCTGGGTACCGGTATGCTTATTTTCATTCCCAAAACTCAGATTCAGTCTGGGTCATTATCATTTTGGGAATCACCCAATACCCGAAGTATGTACAAGTACTACCGGTAGATACTCGTAGCAGCCAAAGAAGTGTGCCTTATTATCATCGGTATTTTTCTGTGTCTGATTCAAATCATCTGACATGCCAAAGCACAGAAATAGAACATAATTACCCTCCATCTAATTACTGGTGTACATTATGAGTATCGTATGGTATTGGGTGATTCCCGAAATACTTTTATGTACTACATAAACCGGAAATTTTCTACTTGACCAGTCTTTTTGGTACAAATTATAGTCGACGTGAGCTCACGTCGACTATGATTTGTACCGATAGTGCTTTTTTTAATCGGAATTCCTGACTGAAAATACGGACTAATCACACGAGTAGGAGTAGTACAAAACAACCAAATTGTATCAATAATGAGAAAATTTTCATTCTCGAAATACTAAAAACAGAAATCTATGTACGTTATAAAAAAGTATTTCGGGAATCACCCATTTCATGAAAATGATAGTAAAAATATTCCAGATTAAAGTACCGGTAATAGTCTTTCCTATCATTATCTGGGGCAGTACTATAAGGGGCATGATTTCAGACTTGCAACAGGTAGCTAGAAATTTCCCTTGCACATAGGAGCCTCTTCTTGTACAACCCCAACGGATTCGGAAATTTCAACAACTTCAACGGATGCCAAGACCAATCCAACAGACACCTTCTCCCTTTCTGACTTGTTCATCAACTAGTACCCAGAAGACATTCCCATGTACCCCTTAGCCTTCACTCAACTGGCTGCCAACCAAGCTGACAATGTAGATATCTCCACCAATCCAAGGTATACCATAGAGAATTTCAATGGTGTAGACTTGCAAATTGTTGAATCCAATGGCCAACAGAATATAGTACTCCCTCCAAACAGGGTTTACGCCATAATCAAATATTACCACCATGTGCTTGGCCATGCTGGCGCTGAAAGACTTCTTCACTGAACCATCAACCAAGTCATATATGCTCTAAATCTGAAAGACCAACAAGTCAACACCTTCTGCAAATTTTGTGATGCCTGCCAAAGGTACAAGAATAGCCACCAAAGCCACAGCCAACTTCCAACCAAAGAACACCAGTATGTTCCCTGGGACACCATTGGAATCGATGGAATCGGCCCTTGGAAGATCAAGATCCCCGGCCATGCTAGAACAATTGCATTCAATGGATTCACCATCATGGACTTGTGCGTCAATCTCCTTGAAATAATACGTGCCCCACAAGTCAATCCAACTGGCCTCATGGCTAACCATGCCCTTGACAATGCTTGGCTCTCCAGATACCCCAAACCAGTAAATTGCATCGTTGATCAAGGAACCAAATCCACCTTGCCAATCTTGGAGACAAAGCTAAGGTTTGCTCAGTTCAAAACCCACAAGCAAACACGGTTCGTGAAAGAGTACATGACACCATCAAGTCAGCAATGACAACAGAGCTCAATACCAATCCACCACAGACCCTCCAGCAAGCCACAGACATTCTCGATAGCGTCTTTACATCTGCTCAGTTTGCTGTTAGATCAACCATCCACAAAACCTTTGGAATAATGCCAGGCTAGTACCTTGTATTCCATTGCAACATATTTCTTCCAATCCCTGTGATTACAGACTTGGCCATTGTCAGGAACAAATGCCAAGCTCAGATAGATAAGAACGCTATGGAGGAGAATAGCTATCGTTGTAAGTTGCATGGTTATTGTGTTGGAGACCAAATTATGATGAAAAATGAAAAGCAAATTCCTGGAGCTTTTGCGACAAGAAGTAAAGGCCCATATACTATCCAGAAAATTCATACAAATGGGACTGCTGTTTCCTTCCTATTAGATGATCACATGGTTCAACGCATGAAAATTTGAAACCTGAAACTGCATCACACGAATTAAAAATTTACTATCTATCAAATACTGGTTGGGCGCGAGCACAAAAATTCTGTGCAACCAATGGAAGTTTTTATGAGAAGAAAAAGAGTGTGGTAGTATTCAAACCCTCACAATTGAATTCCGTCACATCCCATGATTCATAAAAATCTGAATTGCTGATGTCAGACCAAATGACTCACCAGCCGGCCTTCAATATTTGAAGTCTGGATGAAATACATATCTTAGTTCCTCTATGTGCAAGACGTTGAATTTCAAGTTCAATGCCTTTGCAACTGAAATACAACAAGATCCACACTCTTCGGAGTAGTTTATTTAACTACGGTACCATACGTTAGTAGCCCATATTGGGTCATTCCCGAAAACACAGAATATCTGTGTCACATGGCATCGATGTGTGTATTCGGGAATGAAAATTGTTGACACAGATATCTGTGCGCTAAAAACTCTTCCCATATTCATGCTCATTTTTGGAATAAGGAATTCGGCAATACCTATGATACAACTGACAAAAAATTGGTATCTGCCTCTTTCTCCAACTAAAAAAGGTACGCACCACGGACTAAAAAAGGTATCTTTCTCCCTGGTGATCGTACTAATTTTGTCGGTGTAATGTGAAATTTTTGATGTTAATTTCCCCCTCTTCCGATCGATTCTTGTCCTCGCCCTCTTAACAATCATACTTAGCAAAATTCCACAATCATGGCAACACTTGAGATCCTTTCCATCTTCTGTACCGGTACTTGTATGATAGACGATGGCGATTCTGAAGATGAAGAAAATCCTTTCAACAGGCGTCTAAAAGACAGAAGAACACCAAGAATAGCCATTCGCCAGCACTGCCAATCCTCCTTCACTTACCTATTCAACTCTGGCAATGACCAGGCTCTTCTCAACTCCTGTGGTGTAGACCACAAGGTCTTTCGTGATCTCCTACACCTCTTCCAACCAGTATTCGATATGTACACAATTGATAAAAAAACCAAGCGTATCCGCAAGCTAACCTTAGCAAAGAATGGAGTACCAAAAGGAAGAAAACGAGAGGCGAATGCAACATGTTGTCTTGGGTTAGTCCTTTTTTGGTTCCGCACAAGAGGATTGGTTGCAAGAATCTCCTCAATGGCTTTTGGACTTACATCTACTGTCATGTACAAATGGATTAAGTTTTTGCGGAAAGTTCTTTTGTGTGTATTACAGAACCATCCGAATGCAAGGATTACACTTCCAAACAAAGTAGAAATGGAGGAATACATTAGCGCAATTGGTGCAAAATATCCGGCACTTCATGAAAAAGAGTATGGGGCGCTGCCGATGGTCTGAAACTCTTAATACAGCACTCTGATAATTGGTTAATACAGAGCCAGTACTACAACGGTTGAACATGCGGCACTTACGTGAGTAGTGTTCTTGTTTTTGCCTGTCTTGTTTCGCTTTCGGATTGGCTTTTGGTTTCTTGTTGAAATCCAAGTCGGAATCGGAATCTACATCACGTTTGTTCTTTTTGCTTGCACTCTTCTTGGTATTATTTGCGAAGAGGCTGGCAATATCCACAACAACCTTGGATTTGGTGGTGACAACCGCCTGTCTTTCTTCCCTGTTCATCTCAGCGTGCTTCTCCAATTCTTTCCTGTTCATATCAGCTTGCTTCTCCAAGAATGACATCAGTTCTTTGTTCATGAATTCTTGTCTACTGACTCTGTCGCTGACGTGGGATTTGTACGATCTCTTTGCTGGTGACGATGTCATCAACACACCAGGTAAGTCTTCTCCTTGCATTGATGGGTCTTGTGTTGGTTCTTGTGTTGGTTCTTGAGTAGGTTGACCAAGAGGAGGAAGAAGGGGAAAGCCGGCATCGTCTTCGCCGAAAAGGTCTTCCTCTTCAATAGAAAGAAACACATTCTCCTCGTAACCTTGTGTCATGTCATACTGCTCGTGTCCATCGCCACCATTTGCCTTATAAAGCATCCTTGCCTTGATTGCCTTTGCGGCCCTTACTTGCCAGGGACATATTGGATTGCCAGTTGGATTTTTTTGGCGATAGAGATTGCTTAGTTTGTGGCGAATGGATTGTCTTTCCCTTTGGGAATCAGGATAAGCATCTCTATGAGCTTCTATAACAAAATTCCATTCCTCGCTAGAGACAGGGTTAACACAAAATATCTTCTTCAACAGAGACCTGAGTTCGTCTGAGGTGTAGTTTGTTGGACCCCTCTTTGCTGGCGGCATGGGGAACTGGCAATATGGCCTCCTCTTCATCGTGGGAAAAACAGTATAATTATTTCATAAAATGTTGTTGTTCCGACTTTTCAATTTTTGGTGTCGGTTGTAGGTATGATTGAGATTGGCGATCCGCAATCAGTTGGACTGTGACTGAACGTTTTTGTTCTTTTATGTGACTCGTCGTCCGTTGGATTACTAACAAGGGAATGAAACAGGTGCAGTCATGGATTCCAAATGGAGACACAGAATTGTGTGTAAATCAGTGTTTACGAGGGGGTCTCGTAAACACTTAAAAACGGCAATGTGAGTAAAAAAGACAAAAACTGAGTAACAAATGACACACAATCGTGCACGACCTAAATTACACAGATATTCTGTGTTTTCGGGAATCGCCCATTAAAAACCCGGCTATGCACCAGGGGAATTTCGAAGTGCCGCAGCCCGGCGATACGAGTTGATGTAGCGAGCCGAATGAAAGTAATGGTAGTGCCACGTGGCACTCCCTACAAGTGGTAGAAGGCCAGACCGGGGGAAATCTAGTAGATTTCACTATCACTGAAACCAGCTTCTAAGCACACGCGTAGACCCCATTAGCCTTAACAAGCCGGCAAAGGATTCCTCCAACAAAGCGCAAGCCTACACTCCCTACCAGAAGGAAGACAATTGATTTCCTGTATCACTGGAGCGATGTATCACTGTGTCACTGTATCACTGAAAGGCCCGTAGGAATGGATTGCTTGCGACCGAAAGACTCGTATGCAAGGAAAGCTTCGAGAAAGCAACAAAAAAATAAAAAAATTACAGGCTAGCACTAACAAGCCGGTAAAGGATCCCTCCAGGAAATCCAAGCATGCAGCTCACTCTTTTTGCTCCTAATCGATAGTAGTAGAATAAATTGGCAAATACGTCCAGGTCCAATAGTCATCCCTATTGTACCCGCCGTACAAGCCTATCTTCTGTGATAGTCATCCTATTACAGACCGAATCCCCACGCCTTACACAAGTACCGACACACAGACAATTACCTGGTGCGATAGACTGAGGAAGGCCTCCCACGAGAAGCCCACATCATGCTTAACTACTTGGAGTACTTTCGCGCTACCCCGAGCCCCTTTGGAAGCTTGGCAGAGCGCAACAAGGCCTACGCCACCATCTTTGGCTACTTCACTCTGGCCTCTACCCCCCAGGCCCTCCTGGAATAGTTACTCAACCTCTTTGAGGCTGAGGCTGTGGGGGCGCTGGGCATCTTTGTAGCCAACGCCCAAGGCATGCCCTGCCTCCGATTGGTGCATGGCATTCGCAAGTACCCGGGTCCGTTGGCTCAACACAGCCCCAACAAAAACAAGGCCTTTGGGTATTTGGATGACATTGAAGGGGAGGCCAGTGAACTGGTCCTAGTGGATTCTGCCATGCTGTCCCCGACCACAGCCTCTTGAGTGCTAACGCTGGATCATCATCTGGCAGAGTTGGATGCGCACCCTGGAAGATTTTCCATCCCGGTAATACCAGAAGGGACAGGCCATTCAGAGTTGATCCGGGCCCACAAGGCGTTCTTCATCCCCTTTGAGTTGGTGCATTTCCTCCTGGGCAAGGGGCTCTCTCCAAGCCAAGCCATGGGGGTTCTCCATCCTCAGCTTAATAGGGTGGGGCTAATGGAGTCCTGCACCCCCCTGTTCAACACTCTCCGGTTGGCGGGGACTACGCCCACAGACCCCGGGGGAAATCCCAAGCTCCTACAGCCAGGCCCCTCCTTCCAAAGTGAGACATGCCTCACTAACTACATGAAGCACAAGGTGATGTACCGGGACCTTCCCAAATTAGATAGACCTTGGGACTCACCTGGAGACCCCGCACTCACAGCAGCAGTCACTGCCCTCACAGACCACCAACTGAAGCTCAGTGAGAATCTCGATCACAAGAGGTCACAGTCAGTGAGAGCCACGTGGGGCCCTTTGTACACCCAGCGCTTGCTTTGGCTCTGTGGTAAACAGGAGGAAGTCAACCTCCCCCCCCCCCCCATCTACCAGGCATGGGCTCAAAAGAGCAAGCACAAAAGGACCCACATAATCTTCCAAAGCCAAGTGGCCGCCCGAGCCTCTGAGTTGGGGATCCAATCCCCCTTGATCACTACGGCAGCCCTCAAGAGGTTCCAAGATGGCAACTTCCATGGAACCGGCCCCTTTGATGTGGCCAATGGCATACTCCCCATGGCCTTCACCCCACCTGGGGGTTCTGCTGCCACCCTGAAAAGGGAACAGGAGGCAGCAGCCACTGTGGCAGCCTACGGCACGATGATCTCCACCGAAGGGAACTCCCTCACCTTGAAGGACTCGCTAGAACTTCAGAAGACAAAGGCATACATGACTGAAGCCACCACCCAGCTGGAGAGCTACCTGGCTGTCCTAGCCACCATCCTAGGACTCAACCATGATGTCGTCACCAGCTACCAACAAGGCCTCTGCAGGCTTAAGATCCAGCAGATGCCCCTCCGAAGAGCAATTGCAGATGAGGTGGGAGAGTTCCTCACCCCTGCCATTGTCGTCTACTACTTCCAAATCCGGGTCAGGGGGTGGCTTGAGGAGCAGTGGGAAGCACCCTCCACCCTTCCCTCCTCTGACTTTGGGGTGGACTTCCATACATTCAGGATGAGCCAGAACCTCAACTGGCTCCCCAATGTCTCCAATGTAGCCGCCCTGCGACTCCTACGAAGACCAGATCCTCCTCCATCACCCACCACTAAGGCTGGCGCCAACGGGCCCAGCAACAGCAACAAAAGCAAAGTTCCACCCAGCAACCCGGAAGTCCGCAATGTGCCAACCACAGCACAGACACAGCTCAGCAACCCCCACCGGGACTCCTGCCTCCGCAACAGCAATCACCCCATTGTTAAGAAAGTGGAGTCCGCAAAAATGAGGGAAGCCATCCAAGCTATGAGAGACAAGGGAAAAGGCCCCCTCTCCAGACCAGATGACCAAGAGAGATGCCACTTGTGGCACATCAAAGGCCCCTGCTTCAGCAGCTGCAAGCACATCTATGACCATGTGGCCATTACTCCCACCGAGCAAGATCAACTCTGGCAATGGTGCCAAGAGGCATATGCCTGACCGGTCGGCAAGCGCCATCCACCGCATGGCGTCGCGCCCTCCCCACTCAACCACGGCCTGGGGGGGATCATAAGTAACAATCCATCATCTAACCACGACTCTAATTCCCCATTATGCATCACACATGAATTAGGTAAGCACAAACTGCACGCGCGCGCATGTACCCATCTCGACTTGTATGTGCCTCCCAAAAATTCTACAGGTTCCAAGGAAGCGCCCCCCATTCCATTGGGGATCGCCCCTACCCCTACCCCCTCAACAAGGCCTAGCAGGTCCGAGTCCCTACTAGTCCCTACTACAGTCCCTACCACTCCCCCCAGGCCTTGGTCCATGTCCCTAGTTCCTCCTACAGCAGTCCACCCCACTGCCCCCGCCACAAGGCCTAGGTCCGATTCCCTAGTCCAACCCCAGACCGACCCCTACCCATCGCCTAGACCTGAGCTCCTAGTCACTGCCATCCCATTGCCTAGGCCCGAGCTCCCTAGTCACAACCACTTTGCCTAGGCCCGATCCCCTAGTCACCCCCACAGCATTGCATAGGCCCACGCCCCCGGCCACTACATTTGACGCGCCCCCTTTGCCTACTTGATCCAAGCCTCTACTAGTCCCTACAGGCGAGCCCCCCTCCATGGGACCCGCCTACCCCACCGACAGGCTGGACGCGCACGTCAACCGAGCTATCACCGTCTACAACAACAGCACCAGCTGGGGGAATTTCATCCGAACCATTCAAGGACAAGGTGGATCCAACCAAATGTGGGCACTCTCCCCCATCCAGCCAGTCACCTCTTAGACCAGTTTGGGAAAGAAGGCACACCTGCCTCCATGACCGGACCCCTTGGGACCAAGCCAGGATTGCCGCGGCCCTCGCCAGAGGGCCTCACCAATCCTCCCACCAGGGCATTGACTTCCTGCGGGAGGAATATGCCGACATGATGGACAAGCAACAATGGGCTGTTCTCCCAGCCAGTCTCATCCAAGACCTTCCAAACCTCCGGCTGAGTCCACTGGGGCTCGTCCCCCAGCGCAGGTGCCAACCCCGCATGATCTCCGACTACACCTATTCTGAGGTGAACCAAGACACCTTCCCTCTAGCCCCAGCCAACGCCATGCAATTTGGCCACACACTTCCCTGGCTCCTCACCAAGCTGCACCGCGCCAACAACCGGTTTGGTCCAGTGTATATGTCCAAGATTGACCTCGTGGATGGTTTCTACTGGGTCCGGTTGAAACCAGAGGACACCATGAAACTGGGCGTGCTCTTCCCTTCCAGGAAGGGCAAACCTTCCCTCATTGGCATCCCCCTCACCAACCCTATGGGGTGAAAATCTAGTCCTCCCAGCTTCTGTGCCTTTACAGAAACCATTGCTGACCTGGCCAATGCCACTCTCTCCACCGGGCTGGCAGAGGCCAGGCTCACACCCCATTGACTGGATCTCCCCTCTGAAGCCACACCCGACGCGCCTCCAGCTCCACCGGCCAAGCCTCCAGCTCCAACAGCCCCACCGGCCAAGCCTCCAGCTCCAACAGTTGACGCGTCGCCGTCGGCGCATGCCCCCCCTACGACGCCTCATACGACCCCTCCTAGTAGTACCATTCCCAGCAAATTGCCGGTTCGATACTGGGATGTCTATGTGGATGATTTCTGTGGCCTTGTGCAAGGCACCCAATGGACCTGCCGCACCATCAAGCGGGTGCTCTTCCAATCTCTGGACAAAGTCTTCAGGCCTCTGGATGCCACTGACACCCCATTCCGACAGGGGCCAGCTTCCCTCAAGAAAATGCTCCAAGGGGACGCCACTTGGACCACCAAGAAAGTTATCCTCGGCTGGCTCATCAATTCCATCACCAAAACCATCAGCCTTCCTCCCCATCGCATGGACCAACTAAAGGAGATTCTTCATTTAATCTCCCCTGACCAGCGCCAGGTCCCAATGAAACAATGGCACCAAGTCCTTGGGGAACTCAGGTCTATGGCCCTGGTCATCCCTGGCTCCATTGGCCTATTTTCCATTCTCCAAGAAGCCTTTTGACACCAAGACCCGGGAAGGCAGCACCTCCGATCTCACCAAGTGGGTCCACAGCTTCCTTCGAGACTTCCAATGGCTTTCCAATGATTTATCCAACAGGCCCACGGCCATTGCAGAACTAGTGCCGGATACCTTCCCTGCCACCTTGGGCGCCTGTGATGCTTCTGGTCTTGGCATGGGGGGCATCCATTTTGTCCCCCTTCCCAATGGTGCCGTGCAGCCCATGATGTGGCGGCATGCATTCCCCAAGTGGGTCTCCACCCAACTGGTCACCTTCGACAATCCTGAGGGCACCATCACCAACAGCGACCTGGAACTGGCTGGTTCCATTGCCCACAATGATATCCTGGCACAGGCCGCTTGTGTCCAAGCCCGCACCACCCACAACTGCTATGACAACACAGCAGCTGTCTATTGGCAACGAAAATGCGCCACTACCACCACAGGACCTGCTGCCTACCTCCTCAGAATCCAGGCTCTGCACCAGCGCCTCTACCAATATGCCCCCCTCAGGGATTACATCCCAGGCCCAGTCAATCACCTTGCTGACCTCCTCTCTTGCTCTGACCTCTCTGACACGGCCTTGCTCCATCACTTTAACACAACCCTGGATCTTATGCCACCTCAGGCCTCCCATGCATTCCGCGCTGACCTTGGCACTATCCAGGAGACCATGCAAGCTTCGGTCACTGAGCTCTATGCCAAGCGCAAGGATGCCCATTGGAATCAATGGGTACAATTCTGTTTGTCTCAAGGCTTTGACCCACACCTCCAATCTGCTACAGATCCAATCCCCCTCCTCCAGGTCTTTGCAAAAAGGCTCCATGATGGCCGACTATCATGTAGCCACAAGCCCCTTTGCTCTTGCACGGTATCGGACACCATCCAGTCAGTGGGACAGACGCTGGCCCGCTTGGGGTCCAAAGACCCCCGAACCAACTCCACCGGTAGTCTTGATTTCAGGCTAACGGCCCAGTTCAAAGGCTATGCAAAACTGGACCCAGCCCCTTGCAGGGTCAAACCGGTCCCCATCACCCTTGTCATGCATGCACTTTGATTCACATACTATGACTCCCCGCCTTCCCCTACCAGACAGGCCATTGCCAACATGATCTGCATAGCCTTCTTTTTCTGTCTATGCCCTGGTGAATACACTGGTACCATCAGGGATGACCAAGCCTTCAGCCTCCAAGATGTCTCCTTCTACCTTGGATCGCGCATCATCCACCATGATGGCCCGGTGCATGAGCTCCAAGCTGCCACCTCTGTCACCCTGACCTTCACCACACAGAAGAATGGGGATAAAGGAGAAGTGGTCGCTCATGCCAGAAGTGGTGACTCCCTCTGCTGCCCTGTAGCAGCGTGCGCCCGCCAAGTCCTGCACCTTTGACGCTGCTGCCCTAGCACTAGCAGCTCCTCCTTCAGCCCAGCCCTCAAGCTTGCCAGTGACTTCAACAACGGGGTTCTCACCCTAGTTCGTGCAGCAACTGTCACTTCCTCCATGCAAGTCTATGCCCAGACGCTCTACCATACGTCCGAGAACTGTTTCTCTACCCCCCGCGGGCTATCGCGCAGTATTTTTACAATTCTTGACCCTATTTTTTAAATTTCCCATCTTTTTAGGTCGCGTGTCTACTTCTCTACCCCCCGCGGGCTATCGCGCGGTATTTTTACAATTCTTGACCCTATTTTTTAAATTTCCTATCTTTTTAGGTCGCGTGTCTACTAAAAAACCTCGCGCGTCGCACACCTTTACTTTCGAGACAATATCTCGTCACTCCTCAAACAAAATAGCTATTTTAGGGTTAAGGATATCATATTCTTTTTGTGTCAAGCACTATTTTGTGTACAACTTATGCACGAATCATGACTATTTTTATCTTCTCAACATGTTGCCACCATATAACGGGCGACTCCAACTCCAACTCAAATCCAACTCCAAAAAATTCCATTTTCATTTCAATGGATAGGGACCTGTCCCCCCCCCCCCTTGTATCTCATAAACCAAGAACTCCAAAAAGTTGGTAGGATAGGCAAACGATTCTGGACAACAATACTAAGAAGGCCTGCAAGTCTCAAAGGGATCTGCCCTATGCGTTAGATTACAAGCAATAGGAGGGCCTAGCAGAGGACTCCAAATCCGAATTTTCACCTCCACAGAAAACACCCCCTCCAAACCCAAGGGACAGCAGATATCTCCATACTGAAGTCACCGCGGGCAACGATATTGCAGGGATCCCTTCATTATATCAAGTAGGACAAGGCCTGCAAGTTTCGAATCGATTGATTGAGTGGATTGGAAGTATCGAACCGGCAAAGCATTGGACACACAAGGTCCATTTTGAAGGTAAACAATGGAAAAAAACGGTGAATATTAATATCTCCATACTGAAGTCACCGCGGGCAACGATATTGCAGGGATCCCTTTATAATATCAAGAAGGACAAGGCCTGCAAGTTTCGAATCGATTGATTGAGTGGATTGGAAGTATCGAACCGGCAAAGCATTGGACACACAAGGTCCATTTTGAAGGTAAACAATGGAAAAAAACGGTGAATATTAATATCTCCATACTGAAGTCACCGCGGGCAACGATATTGCAGGGATCCCTTCATTATATCAAGTAGGACAAGGCCTGCAAGTTTCGAATCGATTGATTGAGTGGATTGGAAGTATCGAACCGGCAAAGCATTGGACACACAAGGTCCATTTTGAAGGTAAACAATGGAAAAAAACGGTGAATATTAATATCTCCATACTGAAGTCACCGCGGGCAACGATATTGCAGGGATCCCTTTATAATATCAAGAAGGACAAGGCCTGCAAGTTTCGAATCGATTGATTGAGTGGATTGGAAGTATCGAACCGGCAAAGCATTGGACACACAAGGTCCATTTTGAAGGTAATAATAATAATATACGTATTTAAGTAACTTTAACCACCGAAGGTGGATCTAAACTACTCAGTCTGTATCCAGACTTTAACGTCGCCTCAATCAAAGAGAGTTTAAGCCCCAAGTTGTAGAACGACAAATTTGGCAAACGAATCCTGAAAGCGAGTGGGGAAGGGACAAAGAACAAACCGATAACGATGCCCGAAGCAAAAGCTTAGCATGGCAATCATACAGTAGGGAGGGTAGGAGGAGCGGCACGGAGTACAGCAATGGGAAAAACACAAAGAGCAACACTGGGGGCGAAGCTCGGGTATAGACGTGGGGTAGGACTTGGAGTTGCACTGGAAGCGGCACTGGAATCAGAGCCAAGTGAGACACGGGGAACTGAACTTGGTGCAGCACTGCAAGAGGCAGAGGATGTGTCGTGGTGAAACACTAGGGAAAATAGAGGGTGCAGCGCATGGAGCGGCACTGGGTGCAGCACTGGGTGCAAGAGCCACATGTGGTACAGCGCTAGGATGGGCACTGAGTGTATCACTGGTCGAAACACTTGGAGCCACACTTGGGGCGGCGCTTGGGGAGACACTTGGAGCAGCACGTGGTGCAGGGCTAGTAGCGACACTCCGAGCAGCGCTGGGAGTGGCACTGTGTGCAGCACTTGGCGGAACACTAAGAGCTACACTTGATGCAGGCTAGGCACCATGCAGCCAAGCCCTCATCAAGGCAGCCTCCTGGCGATACGGCTGCTGGGAAGGGAGAGGGACTGCATAGTGTCTCCTGGCAAGCTGGATGGTCGCAAGCCATTGACGCTTGGCAGTAAGAGTGTAACCACGGAGCACTTGGAGAGGGATCTGGAGGAGTGAGTGAGATTGAGGCAGAGCACCAGCTAAGCCAATGGCCAATTCAGATGCAATGGAATCATTGAGAGATTGGTGTTGTTCTGACTCAAGCAGCCCTCCAGTGCCATGGAGCCGTTGGTTTCGGTATGTCCAGAGATCCCAACAGGTGAGGAAAAATTGATGAATCACTGCAGTGGCCCATCGACGAGGAGATCGCTTGCTACCAATTGAAGAATAATAGTCAGCCTGAATCTGATGCCAGAGGGGGGTCCACCTCCCAAGGAACCAGTTGTGCCATCCAATCCGACGCTGAGCCCTTATAGCAGATGCAATATCAGGGGAGTATGAGGAAGGGTGGATACGCCTACCTTGACGAACCCTAGTGGTAACATCCACAATGGCGAGAGCCAGTGAAGGATCTGTAAGCTCAGAAGTAAGGCGCTGTTGCAAAGGGCCCCGAAAGGAAGACAAGCAGTGCTGGACAGCCCCGGGGTCGGCACATGAAAGAACATGGGAAACCTTTTCCGCATCTTGGGCACACAGAGGGCATCGGGAGTGATCCTGGTGCTGGTAATGAAGTAGCTGATTGCCAACACCAATACAACCAGAAGCAAATTTGACAAACCACCGCTGCATACCAGGAGGGAGGCGCTTGAAAGCAGAGTGATGGGCACACCAATGGATAGAATCGGAGACTTGTGGTGGAATGGAGATGTCGTGGTGAGTTTGCCAATAGTGAAGAAGTGGGGGACCTGAAATAAGAATGTGCAAGGCATCTCTGTCAAATCGAGAGCATTTGAGACCCTGCTGTGAAAGAGCCCAGGGCTCAAACACAAGTCGGGGATAGTGGTAAGGAGAAGAACGATTCATGGATAGAAATGCCTTGGCCATGCCATCAACTTGATGATTGCGAAGCGCCCACCAGTCAAGAGAAAGACCCTCTTGATGACCCTGAACCCACTTGAAGGTGACAGTGATTGGAAGAGCCGAGAGCATATTGCGAATGACATAGACATAGTCAAAAGATTTCTGAGAGATAGACAAGGGCCAGGTTCCCTGAGCCTGTTGAAGAGCCGTATCCCCATCAAGGGCAATGGTGAGTGAGCCGGAGGGTACATCATAGATGTCCACCAGAGCCATACAGCAGGTGAGGACACCAATGATGCCCGCCAATTCACTCCGGTAAGAAGACTGATCTGCAGGGGAGCCACTGACAAGGTTAGATCCCGTGAGGAACGCCGTAGGAGACTTGGTGGAGGTGTTGGGGGAAAGGATGAAGGAAGATGTACCGCGGAGGAGAATGGGATCATAAGAGCCATCACAGACAGCACTGGCAGAGCCACTCATAATGGCATCGGCAAGAGCCTGGCATCCATCCTGGGGAAGGGAGTATTGATGGAGAAGGACTCGGGGAGAACCGCAGAGAACATCAAATGCATCCCCTGGGGTGGCAGGAAGACACGCAAAAGGATCATAGGTCAAGGGATCCTCGTCGGGTGGATGAGAGATAAAGGAGGATTGACCGACAATCCGGAACACATTCCCACTGATAAGGAGGGAGACAAGAGTGTCTGCACTGGTAGGTTTAGCACAAAGGATGGTAGTGTTAAAGCTATAACGTCCTCGACCTTGCGAAGATCCGACCTTCCACCCAGTGGGGCATTTGGAGAAGATCCGGTCATTAGAACGGCACAAAAACCAGGGCCAAACAGAGGAGGACTCGGTTGACAGCCAATGCCCCAGGTGAAAGGAGGGGTGGAAAGCTCGGTCCGAAGGCAAAGCCAACGGGGGTAAGAAGGATTTCCGAAGGGCACGTTGCCAGAGCTGAAGGGCGGGAAGATGCCACGGAGGGGGGCAACGAGGCCAGTCAAGGTGAGCGCGAAGATGGTTGGAGGACTGCAGCTGGAAGGCCATAGGAGAAAGCCGTGTGCCATCGGCAGTGCAGATATCAGCAAGGGAGATAGCCTGGAGAGACATCCTGATGAGATTCAGAAGAGACAGGTCGGCGCCCCGAAAGCCAGCAGTGACAAAAGCTTGCATGAGGTAGCAGTCATTCACTCTAAGCAGAGGAAGTGTAGGAAAGTCTTCCACCATACTCACAGGGTGCATAGAAAAGAAATGCCACACATGCTTATACCAGCAAGGAGTGATATAAGAGGCATAGGGCTGATAGGGGGTAATACCGAGATGAAAAGGGATCCCGAGTTCAAGCCGAAATGCTTCAGCGGTAAGCCTAAGAATATGGCCTGTCTGGGAACCACGTACAGATTCCTGAAGCAGGGTAGCAATGTGGCTGAATTCCTGGAGAAGGAAAGGGTGAATAAAACCAAAGCCTTGATACAAAGATGGACCAAAGAAAACCTTGCGAGGAAAGTTGCGAGACATGCCGGCCTTATTGAGCACTGGAACCAGAGTTGGTTGGAGAATTCGGTTCCAGGTAGAAGCGTTGAGCTGAGTGACGGGCATGGGGTATTCAAAAGACTTCATAAATGAGTACCTGAAGGTGTAGAGGGAGGTGTTCTTCTCGCACTTGGAGGACCTCAATTGAGATCCAAAGGACTGGGACTGAGTCTGCAGGTGATCAACTTGAGCTTCCTCATTGCCATCCATAGAAATGTAGACACCCAGAGTCTTGTCCGCGTGGTCAACCTCAAAACGGTCAAGAGGTGATTGGGCACCAGATTTGTCAGTGATGGTGAAAACACCGGGCATTTCATCAACAGATCGATAGTCCCAACCAGAACCAGTCCACTTGAAATCTATCAAGTAGCAGAACGATTTAGCAGGTTCAATAGCGCCGCCAGTAGCAATGAGACCACCAGCCCATCGGTCTAAAGCGGCCTGAAAATCAACAGCCAAGGCCTCACCAGAGGTAGTAGAGGAGGAACCGGCACAAAAAAGATCAGTATCATCCACAAAGCAAAACCAACCAAGGAGACAGCTGCAGAGATAGGAGGTGAGGAGATGAACCCCATGGCCTGCATTCTGCATCATCCGGAAAAGGATGGTTGAGACCAGAGCCCACAGAGTTGGGCCAAGACCGTTGCCTTGCCCAATCCCACTGAGAGGAAGGATCATCACCATACATAGGACCGGACCGGCCAATCCAGTTTTTAATGTGATGGGTAGCACGCTGGAGAGTGGAGAGTAGAACCTCGCAAACGTGAGCCGGAATCCCAAAGCTTTGGAGGGGTGAGACTTGCAATGGGATGGGAGATTCTGTCATAGCAGCCCTTGGCATCATTCATTGCAACCGCCCCCGAGCGGCGCTTCTGGCGGAGGACATCACAAATGAGCTTCTTGTTGAGACAAGTGTTGATGGCTTTGTGATGCTTCCGGCTGCCATGTTGGGTCAACTGCACACAGGGCGTTTGGGGGGGGGGGGGGGGGGGGGCCTGTTCAGCCATGAGCGAGAATGCGTTTACCGATCATCTTGTTGTTGATCTGGAACTCAGGAGACATCAGTTTGGATGAGTCTCATCTTGGTCAACACACGGTATTCACCAGGTTTCTTGAAAATTTCAACGTCGGTGATAACCTGCCAAGCAGGAGGGCGAGAAGCCAGAAACAAGCAGAGGAGCAGTCCGCATCAGAGTATCAAAGGAATTCAGCTGAGTGTCCAAGGCAAAAGATTTATGGTGGGCAAAACTGAGGCAAGACGGCTCACCAGCAGTGCGTTCCTTCTGGCATTTCCAGGCAGCAGCATTGTCAGCAGGGGTAAACAGAATAGTCAAGGGAGGCAAGGACTGAATAGCAGCGGGCACTTGAAGGCAAGTAAGAAAATTCATTCAGGTACTGGTCAGTTCCTGAAGGAGGGACGTAAGTGCCGGCAAGGACGTCAGCCGAGGAAGGTCCAGTTCCCAAGTAGCCGAAGGCCTGAATGAATGAGGGAGACATGGAGGGAGTGTCCTAGGCATTGTTGTTGACGGCAGACATTGGAGGCAGCCATGGCTGGCACCATGGCAGATTGAGACTCCAAGACTTGTTCAGGCGCCATCGGAGCTGACAGCAACCGCTTTTCAGAACAGCAGGCTTTGAGAGGCTTACCACGGATAGCGCGAGCAGCGAGCCCTAGATCCCGTTGGAGCCGTTCACAGGCGCAATGCGTGCCCGAATCTGAGAGGCGCTCTGGTTTTGTAGGGCTTTCCTTCATAAGAAGGGCGTTCCACCAAACCTTGGTTTGAAGGAGTCACGCCACGAAGGAGCCAGGGCTTTGACAGCAACGGTATTGCTTGTAGGCTTGCTTCAAGTGAAGGACAGCCCATGTGGCCAGATCACAGTGTTCACCCTTGTATAAGGAAAAGCCTTACATGCCAGGCGCTTCACCTTGGGGTGACTGGTGGAGACACCTTGACGAAGCTTTTTTTTTTTTGCACAATCCGCCTCCAGAAATCTATGGTGTCACGGTAAACCTGGAGCTTGGGGACCAGGGAATCATGCCAGTGCGAAGCCGGCAAAGATGTTTGTTTCAACGGACAGCCGGATGGAGGCAGAGGTAGCATGGAGGACATCATAGGTAGTGATGAGAGTATCGCGCACAGTGGTATCACCAGATAAATACAGTGCCACCAGGTGCTCGAGCTTAGTCTGAAGGGGGAACACACCAGCAGTAGCAAAGGCATGTTTGACCCGCTTGAGATAGCGCTGCCGAAGGTGAGGGTGGGAAGATTTCAGGCGAGGAAAGAGAGGGCCGCGCAGGAGGTGGAAGATATTTTGCCCAAGATACTGCCATTACACACTTCGATCCAGAGCAAGCGATGTCAGAAACCCCCCCATGCCGTGCTCACCATCAAAAGCACAGTAACCAGCTCGGAAGACATCAACATGCTCAGTAGTCCAAAGGGCATCAATGGGAGTCCTGGTAGTATTTTCGATTGTGGGTGGCAGGTGGGGAACGTTGAAGGGTGGGTAGTTAAGATGGCATCCTTGAAGCCGAGTGCTTTGAGCTCAGAGGAGAGACCGTCAGACCGGACATCAGAATTATGGTCGATCCCTAAGACAACGGAGTCACCTGCCTCTAGGCAAGCCTGAAGGGCAGCTGTGAGGTCACGGCGAAAGAGGATGCGTGGGTTGGGACAGCATAGATCCTCTTCAGCCTGGAAGTAGCGACAGTGGTTGGTTCCAAACAGAGCCGAGGTCCCTGTCATTTTCTACAGGGCCGTAGGCTGAAAAGATGGTCACCGTAGCTTGAGCCCTCCCCTGAACCGAACAAAAGTCCACCGGCCCAAGCCCCGAAGGAATCAGCACCGTGGGCAAGCTTGTGAGAATGAAAGAGCCGGTCAATAGTAAACCCCGTACCACCAGGAGGCGCCACGTGCCAGAGGATGCCTCATGCTGGTTGCTAGCAAGGAAAGGTGAAGCTGGAAGGGTAGGCCTGTTTGATGCGAGAGTGAAAGAGATCACAAAGGGGGAGCTGCGGGGGTTCATTTTAGGGGACAATGCTCTGCGTAGAGAGAGCAACCCCAGCTTTACTTTGATCAACACGCGGTTGAAAGGTCGAGAGTTGTGACGGGAACGAGACATGAAGGCTGACTTCCCGCTGGGGACCAATATTTTTTGGAAGGTGATGAGGGTAGAGTTTGAGGACGGAGACTGGGGGAAAGGATGGCCAAAAGCATCAGAATCTGTAGTCACAAGGATGTCCCCATGAAGATTGGATTGGGCGAGACGGGAAGCAGGAGGAGGCAAGGAAGGGAAAGAAGGACTGGAGAATCCAGGTGGGGATGAGAGTTTTTGGAGGGCATCCACAGTGCCCTGAAGGGAGACATACTAACCATGATCCGACGCATACCGTGTCTGTCGCGCACGGAGAAAGGAAGCGTGGGAGGCATAGGTTGTGGACTCCCGAA